>JAVYIG010005956.1:22500-127007 GCA_035222895.1 Strongylocentrotus droebachiensis | reverse complement strand
CCTTTTGTGATTTTTATAAAGGGATAACGGAATAAAAAATAAATAAAGAAAGAAAGAAAGAAGATACAGAGAGAGAGAAAGGAAAAAAGAAAGACACGAATAATAAGGAGAAGGAGAAGGAGGAGGAGAGGAGAAAGGGAGGAGCAGCAGAATGAGGAGGCTACAAAATTAGAAGGTGAGGAAGGAGAAGGAGAAGGAGAACAAATAACAATGAAGGAAGCTTTTTGAAAAGTAGTTCAATTGGTTGTACTACACTTGTTCCTGCGACAATACTTTCGCTGTCAGTATCCTGTCAGAAACAATTCCAATGTTATATGATGACTTTTGTTTTCCTTTTCTCCCTTACAGCGCTAATTGAGCGTATTTTTAAACCTTATTTGTGACACTGGCACTACACAAATTGGTGTTGGGTCCAGGGGGCGGAGCCCTCAGAAGCTCAGGGGTTTTGTACATCAAATTATCGTCAGATGAGCATATTTTTATACCTTATTTGTGACACTGGCAGGTCATGGATTGGCGTGGGGTCTAGGGGCGAAGCCCCCAGAAGCTCGGGGGGATAGGCATTTAATTACGGTCAGATGTGCATATTTGTATACCCTATTGTGACACTAGCAGGACACAAATTGGTGTTAGGTCAAGGGGGCGGAGCCCTTAGAAGCTCAGGGGTTTATACATCAAATTATCGTCAGATAAGCATAACTTTATACCTTATTTGTGACACTGGCAGGTCACGAATTGGCGTGGGGTCCAGGAGGCGAAGGCTCAGGGGTGTTAGGCAATAGATTACGGTCAGATGAACAACCAGTGGCCCACCTTACGGCCATTGGTTGGGTTCGGGGGCAGAGCCCCGGAAGCTTAGGGCTTAGGTACATAATTACGTCAGATGAGCATAATTATACCTTATTTGTGACACTGGCAGGTCACCAATTGGCGTGGGGTGCAGGGGGCAGAGCCCCCTGAAGCTCAGGGGTTTAGGGATTTTATAACGGTCAGACAAGCATGCAGGGGCCGCCCTAGGGCCCTTGGTGGGGTCGAGGGGGTGGAGCCCCGGAAACTTAGGGATTTTAGGCATTTAAATACGGTCAGATGAACATATTTTGATACCTTATAACATAAGAGATAGCTAAACAATTGTCATGATTTAAAAATGTAATTAATACAGGCCCTGGACCTCACTTTCGAGATATAATATGCATTATATTGTGTGCAATTCAATATAGACCTGTGCACTTCCGTGTGCAGTGCACAGTTGACTTAAATTCAACGAGACTGGCCAAGTCAATTACTTCTAAATGGTGATTTCAAAACCTGTATTATACACGATTCCCTTCTTCTACATAATCAACCTTATTTCAATGGCATCCAGACCAGTTTCTTCCACAATGTAAATGTCATTAATTGTATACATGTATTTTAAAATGAAAATTCAGGTAACTAGAGAAATGCTAACTCTCTTTCACTCTCATCTTGTTGTCACTGTTTAATACTTTGAGGAAATATGGTATATTTATCTGTCCTGTGTAATTGGGTCTCTGCATCTACAGGAGATCAGCAAATGAAGCTAGTAGTCAGCAGCAAGGGAAGTATCCTCAGATCAATCAGAACTGTTACAACGGACCACAATATGATGAAGAAGGTTACATGGAACCTAACGCAGTCACCAACAAGCTACCAGAAGGATCTTCACGTAATCGGGGTGAAGTATTCGAAACACCACGATCAGCCAAAATGAAGATGGTTACGAAATATGAGATCTAAGAAGAAAGGGGAAAATTCGAATAATAAATCTACCATTGCTCTTGTTTCCTCACTCTCCCACTTCCATCTCTCTACTCTTATACACTCTACCTATCTCTCTACCTTCTGCCTTTTTCATGTTCTACCAAGTTTTCTCTGTCCTCTAGTTATCTTCTATCTTCTGAAAATATATATAATTTCTGAAGAACAACGTAATTTTGTGATCATGTTATCGTTCCTTATATTTTCAATTCATGTGTAATTCATTCACTTGTAAGTTTGTTATTTAAACTCCACAAGATCAATTCAATTTCAATGCAGTTTTATGTCTGATTTGAAGCATTATTGTTATTGTTCAATTTGTTATCTTAAATGGTTGTTTACTATTTTCTTTTTACTTTGTACGAAATTCTTCAATTTCGCCAGTTGGCTCCAAATGAATATTTAAAAAACCATTACTAATAATGGTACTATAGTACTAATACTAGTACTACTACTACTACTACTACTACTACTACTACCAGGCGCGTACGCACAGGGGGGGGGGGGGGAGGGGGTGTTTTGTGGTTTAACCCCTCCCCTCATTTTTTTGTTTTGCTGTAAAAAAAACATACAATGCTCTCACTACCCACCCCCCCCCCCCCCCCCCCCTTACTGAGCGAAATATTGATCGGCGCGATTTTCAAATTTCGGGGCAAAAAAAGAAGAAAAAAATATTGCTCACTACTCCCCCACCCCCCCCCCCCCATTTTTCTTAATAATGTAATAATGTATGTTTACCCGTGTGAGTCAAAAAAAAAAGTTTACACCTAGAATATTGCTAACTATTTTATAAATCATCTATGAACAGTAAATTATTATACATCTTATGAAAACGTGTTTTATCCCGAATCATATGGTATCACTTTCGTGTGGCATGTGTTCACGCTTAGATGAACAGGAGGCATTGTTTGCGAGAGTGCAAAAATCGACTTGCGCCAAAGTGATGCCTATAGTATGTATTATGTTGGGATAAGCAGAGTGAGAGAATGAATCGCATGTATCAAATGAAATGCATTGCATATGCTTTTTGCAGAAGCAAAGTCACACACACACACACTCACGCACGCAAAAAAATGTTTGATGATATTTGATATTCGATATTTTATATGTGTGGCATGATTAATTTTGTTAGGGATGATATTTGGATCTCCAAAAACCGAATTAATACCAAATCCAATTATTTTATTCAAACATCACATAAGCAACTTTGGCGCAAGTCCAATTTTGCACACACAAAAATGATAACAAATGATTCGGGATAAAACACTTTACATAAAATGTATAATAATTTACTGTTCATAGATGATTTTAAAAATAATTAGCAATTTCTAGGTGTAAACTTTTGTTTGACTCACGCTGTATATGCGTGTATTTGTGCGTGTGTATGTATGTTCTGTGTTGGAATTGCTTAGAGAAACTATGTCCAACGAGATGCAAAGTGAAAATAGTAAAAACAAATTTAATTCACAGCGCTAGTTGGAATATACAAGAGGCATGTATTGAACTTCACAAGTGCTTTCGATTCATTCTCATCAGGTCAAAGAAAGTGCTTGTGAAGTTCAATCCATGCCTCTTGTATATTCCAACTGGCCTTGTGAACAAATACATTTTTTATTTATTTTATTTATTATTATTATTATTATTTATTTATTTATTTAATTTTTTTTTTTACTATATATATACATCACTTTATTGATACTTCAGCAATCAAGGAACAGAGAAATTATTTTTAAAAAATAATACAAAGAAAAAGACAACTTAATTTCAAGTCAATTCAAGGTTCATCAAAAAATATCTTCGCAGCCGTGAGGCTGAATTGCGAGACAGTTCACAGATAAAAACATGCAAAATTACAAGAAAAACATATCAATTACAATGAATATAGATTGGCATAAATTAGAAATAAAATATGAAATATATGAACAGAAAACCAAAAAATTCAAATGAGAGTTTCAGAAAAATGGGTTGTTCAAATTACATTAGGAATTTAACGATTATTCAAAACCATTGTAAACATCTAAAGACAAGACGAGAATGTTGCAAAAGGTTATATTTCAAATTAAATTATCATCTTTGGAGTGGTAAAAGACAAGTTTGTTCATTTTAAGTAAATCATCGATTTACGATATTTACATGGTACTAACTTTAATGTATTGCACAAAGTTTTTAAGAAAGTACAAACAAATACAATTAAAACAAGTTTTTAGGAAAGCAAATATAAATATAGATATATCGTAAAAAAAATTATCTTCATAACAAATAAATGGTCATATAATTAAACATTGCAATTTATAGCAATTTCCGTTAAACATGTTATATATAACAGATTAAAATCATGTGTTTAATACCCGGACTATGTAAGGTATGGCACTTTGTCGGTAACGTTCTGTTCTACATGTTATTTCTATCAATTTATCACCGTTTCGGAGTTGCCGACTAGATGACCTCGCTTCTGGGAGCCAATCACGAGAGTTTCTGAACAACTGTGACGCAAACTTCCTGCACAATTCATCTCAACGCGCCTTCAAAGAGATCATGTTATATGAAAGCAATGCTTGATCGTACGATTCATATTGTGTACCAAGTATCATCCTCAATGCTCTCTTCTGTATGGTTTCGATGGTTGCGATTTGTTGCAAAGTTAATGAAGATTGCCAAACAATGCAACAAAATTCCAATATCAAGGACTCCACTTGATTAATGGTTATAATAATTCCCATATCCCCTTTTTCTTTCGATTGCAAACCAATTAATGACTAGCTGATTATACTAATCAATTGAATCAGGTGTGTGAAACAAGCTATATCGTGGTCTTAATGACTAGCTGATTATACTAATCAATTGAAGTCAGGTGTGTGAAACAAGCTATATCGTGGTCTTAATGACTAGCTGATTATACTAATCAATTGAATCAGGTGTGTGAAACAAGCTATATCCTGGTCTAAATGAGACTGTGCAATAAAGTAATAAGAAGCCTACAGACGGTTCTCAAGAAACTGCATTGTTTATTGGAAGCAATAATCTGACGCCCATTTCCCCTGAAACCGTTGATACTACCGTTAAGCCAACAACGTTATAAAAACCCTATTTGCTTCATGATTACGAAAGCTGGAACTGAACTTGTGGTATATCTTGATTGAATTTCATATATACATATACAGTGTTTTACTTGCTGACTCACTATGACTTCAAAGTGCCTTCAAAACATGTTGCCAAAACTAGCACTTGTAGTATATTCTACTCCAGAAATCAAGCATTGGAAATCAGTGTCATCGCTAATTTGATTTTACGACAAGCTCAGTGTACTTGTGGAGAACGATCATAACGGCTCATCTCACAATGGATTCCTTGACGCGAACACTCTTGATCTTGATAGTAATCTTTTTGGGAGGTATCGTGCAGAAGGTAAGAGTGGACGTGCCACTCAGTTCACCACAGCCAAACTATACATGCCCAGTCAATCGTCGCCACAACGCTATGTGCCTTCATCTCAATCTTACCACAGTTCCCCAAGACCTCCCGCATGACCTGCGCATCTTATCCATCCATCATAACCAATTAACCGAACTTGGAAACGGGTCTTTTATGAATTACAACCAACTTGAAAGATTGAATGCTGATCATAACACCATTGCTTTCATTGATAGGGGAACGTTCGAACCTCTACAACAATTGATGGTCTTGGAACTAAATCATAACCTGATTACTTTTCTACCTATCTATTATCTTCAGAAGAATGCTCATTTATATATAATAAATCTATCGCACAACAAGATCAGGAACATCTCCAGCACTTTTGTGAGTACTCAAATGTGTGGAAACTTGTATGAATGGCGGAATATGGCGGTAGTAGATCTATCCTTCAACGAACTTACAACTATAAATGAGGATGACCTTTTACCTTGGAGAAATTGCTCTGTCCATAAGTTCAATGTAAATGATAACAATGTGACGTTTATTCAACCTAAGGCGTTTGGATATTTGCCCAAATTAGGTACTCTAAACATGAACGATATCAGCTTAGCTACTTTCGACGTTGGTTATTTCATGGGACATGTTGAAATCGAGCGACTTCTGATTGATTCTTCAGGCATTAAGTACATTCATCCAGCGAACATATCGTCGATGCGAAAAGGAAATGTGCCACTGATTAAAGAACTTTATTTAGATGTTAACATTTTAAAAAATATTCCTGGGTTTGCTCTGCGTGGTCTGGAAAAACTGCAAGTCCTGAGCCTTGGAAAAAATCGTATATTTAACATCAATAATGAATCATTTTGTGGCTTACATGCACTGGTAAACTTAAATTTGTATGGGAATAGAATACAGTCACTTCCACGCGCCTCGTTCGCTTGCGCCTCAAACCTCAAGAAAATTGATTTGTCACGTAATACCCTCGTGACATTGGATCCCCAATGGTTTGACGGATCATTGTTTCTCCGTAGCCTGGTGATTGATCAAAGTGGCATCCGTAGCATCGCGGTCGGACCATGGAATGCAACTAATCTTCAGACTCTTGTTCTCACAAAAAACTTTATAAAAACCCTTTATCCCGAAACCTTCACTGGGTTGGAAAATTTGAAAGCACTTAATATTTCTGGCAATGGCAATCGTTTGCGGATATTAGGGGATGCCCTCACTTCAGTCGGTTCCTTAGAATTATTCGACATGTCGCATTCAGATGAATTAACCATGAAAGGTTCGTTTAGAAATATGCAAAATCTACTTAATCTGGATTTGTCATATAGCCTATTAAGAATTTCATCAAGTGACCCGTTTACGAACACATCTGCGCTGAGGGTTCTCAATATGTCGGGGTCAAATCTCAAAGTTAAGTATTTAGTTGATATACAGACAGGAACATCGTTGTTCTCAGGCTTGGTCTCCTTGCAGATTCTTAAACTACGGCAAAACTCTTTAAATACCCTGCACGCTCTTCCTGGCATATTTACCCCGCTTAGAAATCTTATTGAGCTAGACTTAACAAGTTGTTGTATAAAACAAGTTGCCTCAGGAACATTTGCAAACTTAACGACCCTGCTTCAGCTTAGTCTGCAAGACAATGACTTAACCAGTATTCCGAAGGACGCTTTTCAAGGTTTGCAAAATTTACAGGTGTTGCGGCTGCAGAATAATTTAATTAAATTCATCCATCAAGGGCTGTTCATGGGCACAAATGAACTTGAACAGTTGTACTTACAAAATAATCACATTTCGACGGTAGCCTCCAACACTTTCATGCCGACAAGTTTGATTAGATTCAATATTGCATACAATCCCTTGACCTGCGATTGCAAGCTCGCCTGGTTCAGACAATGGTTGAACGAGGTTGGAGGAAAAATAGATTTTGCTCCAGAGAATCAAACCCGTTGTTCTAGCAGTTCCTTAAAGGTGTTGGTCAATCAAAACATTTGGTCGTTCCATCCGATTGAATATTGTAGGATCAATGTCATGATTATCGTTTCCGCATGTTTTGCGCCGGTTTTAGTTTTAACCCTCGGTATACTCGTATATCTGAACCGTTGGGGGATAAACTATAAGTTGTATCTCCTCAAGTTGGCCATCGTTGGTTACCATGAGATCACCGAAGATCGAACTCCGGAGGACTATGAATTCCAACTCAACCTCATGTTCCATGACGACAATGAATGGTGGGTAGATGACTGCATGAAACCTTTTCTGGAGCAGAGGATGCCTCATCTGGAGCGCGTCATATTTGGCGATGCAGATCTTCACCCAGGATCGTTCTACTTGAACGCCATCTATGACGTCATCGAAAACAGCCACAAGACAATATTGTTGCTTAGCAACCAGTCTGTGGATGATACCTGGTACATGACCAAGCTCCGTATGGCAGTGGAGCACATGAATGACACCAAGTTGGAGAAGGTCATCCTGATTTTCCTTGAAGACATCGATGATGACCATCTACCGTACCTTGTTAGACTCTTGCTGAGTCGGAACAAGCCTTATTTGTTGTGGACAGAGGATGAAGAAGGTCAGGAGGTCTTCTGGGCGAAGGTCCAGAAGAGCATGAGATCAAACCGGCAAATGAACAATGTTATACCCGTTTAAAAAGAAGGTTGAGTTCTGGTCCTAAGATTACATTGTGAATTAAACTGTCCAGGAGCAAGCATGATTACAAAACGGTGATTTTTTTTCGAGGTAGCACACAGAATTTGTGCTGAAAGTCTCTAGCACTGAATACCATGTACACAGAAATGTGTGTGTGAGACTACAAAAATATGTGGCATGGCCTGTTAAATTGTTCAAGCATTTCAGCTATCTAATGTGATGTTTCGAATGAGAGGGCATTTGAAGAGCAACTCTTTACAATGATATTCTTCCCAAAATGACTTTAAAAACGGGGGAGCTTCTAATTTTGTTCTCATCCTTGCCAAAACTCAACCTTCTCTTTCAAACGTATGGAAACCATAGTTCGCGCGTGACCTTAATTCGCGGACAGTTCCATATCTCAAAACAAGTCGGTAAGATTTCGAAATTCTGATATCACAAATGGAAAGAGGAACATGAAATTAAACAGTGACGAAATTTAGTATGAAAGTATAAAAATATTGACAAAAGAATTATGGAGTCTTTTGCGTTCGTTCTGAAAAAAGGAACTTACATAAAAGGGTCACGAAATCTTCAATTTGAGAAACAATGTCATCAAAAAAATTAGTAAAATATAATACCAACTGATTGTATAATAGACTGACTTGCTATTTTTAGAATTACCTTACTTTTGATGGATCGCCTTTTGATAAATCACTTGCCTTAACTCACGTGCGCGAATTAAGGTCTGTTTTGGTGACCTTTTCTTGAGTTGTAGCGCATTCCAATAAGGCATCTAATTTAGAGATCGCGAAATCGCCGGAATTCATTAGACAAAACATTTTCTAATTGAACCTATTTGTAGTTTAATATTTGAACGTTTATTTTTACTGATTGATCCTAATAAATTTGTGTATAATATGAGAAATTGTGGATCGAATATAAATTCGTTTGATTAAAATGTAAACGAACTTTGGACACCCCATCCTACCTCCATTGCCTTGTGCCTGTGATCATACAAGGCAAATAGACAGTGGATGTTTACGTGTGCCTAGATTTCACACTGATTGTTATAAGTGTAGCCCAATTGTTTCTTCCATATTTGAATGGAATAAGCTAGATAATTCGTTGAGAACCCCTTCCTCTGTCAATTCATTTAAGAGATTGTTTAAACAAAGTTGTAATCTGTGAATGACTCAGCCGTAAATACACTACGTGCATGTTTTGTAATATTTACATGACTTATTCACATAATTGCGACTTAATTAATATTTTCCTATTGACATTACTGTTTACTAGGTTAATGATATATGTTTATTTTGCAAACGAGTATTATTTTTGTAACTTTTCTGTATAAATGTTATAAACGATGTAAATATGTTCATTCAGGCCCCCATGGAAGACCACTACTTGTTGGTGAATGGGCTACCCTGTCAAAAGATTAGAAATAAATAAATAAATAAAATAGGGAAAGTTGGTCTAGGCTAACTGTTGAACAGTCTTCTTGAAGTTATGACTTCCAAAAGGTGTTATTCATTTATTAATTTCGAGTTTCATATTTTAATTTTACAGTTTCATGAAATATGCGATGTAACTACATTTTGGTGCATCATAAGATACGTTCAAAAAGACGTACGGCGAGTTGTGACAATAGCATTAGTTTTAATCCGTCTATCTCACTATCTTTTCCTACCCTGTAACCAAATATCTGATTACCATTTTGCTTTATCATTTTTGTATCGGTAACACTGCAAATATTTCTATCTCAGACTCAAACACTTTATATAATTTGGCCAGTGGGACGTGGAAGAGACTGGATTTCCAACGCCTGTGTAGATGTGGCTGGGTTCGGAAAGGGGGCGGGGGGGGGGGGGGGGTTGTGGAGTTTGAACAGTTTTGGGTATGTAGAGGGAGGGTGGATAGGTCACATTTTATGTTTGTTTGTCTGTGTGTCTGTGAGTGTGCGCGCGCGTGTATTTGTCATTACACAACATATTATTTTGTTGTAAATGAGTAATAACTTCCAACTGTATATGATTCTATTATATATCTGTAATCATTAGGAACCAAGCGTATATATGCTTTGTTATGCATTTGTAATAGTTTGATATGGAGATGTAAAAATGGGAATGTGCGATTTTGTAATCGTATATTTCATTCATGCTAACGTAATGGACATGTAACTTAAATATTTTGTAGTATTATGACAAATTATGTATATATTATTATTCTGTGAATTTTTGTGAATTGAATGAACAATACAATATCTTTATTTTGTATTAAAAAAAAGCAACAATAAAAAAATAAACAAACAATAGAAAATCAGAAAAATTATTTATGTTTTAACTTTAATGCAATGACAATTTACGATTCGTCCCCTTCACCTCCTGAGGTAATACAATATCGTCTTTATCTAAATTACTTGCAAAGACGGAATAAAATAAATATATAACTTTTAAGCATTGAAATAATGATGGTACAATTGTCAAGATCAGTGTTAAATTTACATCAATACATTTCTTATTGATATATTACTATGATAATGATAAATTGGAAAGAAAACACGATCTCAAAGAACTTTCGAGAAAACGAATCATCCTAAGCCAATTTTGATAGCCATGTTTATCACCGATTTAAATTAATGTACAAACATTATACAGTGCCGCAACACGTATTCCGATCATTTATATAGGATATCAAAGGGTACTGAAGGTAATTAACCTGCTCCCAGAATACTTTTATAATAGGGTGATCATCATTATCAGTTTTGGAAAATGGTAATAACTTCAACCAATTTTAACAAGGACTGAAATGTTAATACAAATACGAAAGGAAGATGTTACACTTTTATGGTATCGAAAACCCTAGTAAGTTACACTTTATTTTTCAATTGTTATTCTTAATATCTGACCATTTAGATAAGGTAAGCTTTCACAGAAATTAGATTTCAAATCCCCTCACCCATTGTACTGTACAATATAATACTAACAAACTTTATCTCACTATTTCAAATGTGATGACTATCATGAATATGATAATATGAATAATCATGAATATCAATGGTAATCTTCACTTGCACGTACTTTTTCATTGTGTCATTTATCAGGAGTAATAGTTCATATATTTGATAAAATCAAAGGATTATGCTACATGTGTATCAGTTTGTCAATAAGAACACGTAATTTGTTTTTTCTGTTTTTGCAACCAAAAACAATTGTATTTTTAAGTATTGGAAGTTTAATAACGATATTTTACAATGATAGTGGAGTATGTTGTGACGGTAACATATTAATGCCAAGAATATCACTTTGTTTCTAGAACATAAATTTTACTATCTGACCATTAGATAAGATAAACTATCACAGAAACTAGATTTGAAATCCCTGCACCCATTGTTCTGTACAATATAATACTAAAACACTTCATTTCACTATTTCAAATGTAATGACTCTCATAAATATGATAATATGAATATGGTAATCTTCACCTGCATGTGTTCTCTATTTTGTCCGTCACTTAAGATGTTGTATGATCACTGTAATTGAGTAAATTTTGTCCGTCACTTAAGATGTTGTATGATCACTGTAATTGAGTAATTAAACACCGAAAAGGTGGTGAAGCTAGACAAATTTCTTTCATTTTCTTTTGTTGCTGTCGGATTGAATGTGTGCTATGTTATTTATCCTTGAAATCACGTAGATGCCCTGGACCATACATGTATCTCAATAAATGGGTCTTAATTGAAAGTTATAGCGCTTCTGTTCTATGAAGCTTGTGTTCATATTATTCTCATTATTGCTCAATCCTACACAACATTCCAAAGGTCAAGACTCTACAACACCCTCGGAATATTTCAAAATATTACAAACAGGAATGAGATCAAACCACAGTGCATTCTAATGTACATCTATATTAAATACTCATCTACTTTTATCCAATAAAACCAAAGATTTCTATGTACTGTATAAGTTCTTCAATAGTATACTATTATGTTAATAGTTTTGGACACATATATGCTGTGTATGATTATAATTATACGAATTGCTATGGTTTGTATTGTAGTAGTACATATATTTATATATATAGTAAAAGAAAGGGATTTTATGAATGTTTAACCATCGTATCTGATAAGCTATATACGTAACATTTATTTGCACATGCCCCGATATCGATATATAATATCGCTTGATGCGATTGTACTACAGCACCCGTTTAACCAGTTTCAGACAGTTTTATACTGTACCGTATTATGAAAAAGTCACGATTCTAACTGTACCTAGATTATAATCCCTACACCAGCTTGTAAATAGCTCACACTAGTAAACCGTGTACTCTAATAAACTCACATGTGGATGATATGGCATCAAGTTAGATGTAAACGGAAACACCGCCACTTCATCAGACAGTGAGTGTTGTCATATTCCTGTACCTAACATGTGTAGTCTTAGTGGTCACCTATCTACCTGTCTAAAGTGGCCAACTTCATTATTGGCTCCTTGTCGAGAGCTTGTAGTGCCTGTGAAGTTATGAAAGTACACGGTTTACGAGTGTAAGCTATTCATAAGATGGCTTAGTAATTACAGTCTTGGTCAAGTTCTTTTCTTCATAATACGTAACAGCTATAATACTGTGTTAACTTGGTGAATGGGATGACCCCAGTCGGTCTTTAGGTGGTGGTGGGGGCTGGGGTAGGTGCAGCATCGGCGTTGATGATACCAATGAGAACATTCTTGTAATCTCCACTGGTATCATCTTCGACCATAGCGGCCAGGGTGGTGGTGGTGGTGTATTTCTCCTTGAACATGGTCTTGATGGAAGCCAAGCTAGATCTAGACCAGACAGAGAGAGAGAGTGTCAAAGATACATTCAAAAGGAAAACAAATACATTTAAAGCCCGTCTGTACTAGTTTGGTCAGGAAGGATTAGACCACCCAGGGTGGTCACTGACATATGGTTATCTCATCAACTCAGGCCTTAATTAACATAAGAAAAAGAGGATCATGGGGGACCAATGGTCCCCGATTAGGCATTACAAGTTTAGGCTCTAAGGTAAAAAAATAAAATGTTCTTGTATATCATAAACGAGGTATCGGTCGTTCCTGATCAAGCTTTTTATTAGCCCGATTATCACTGAATTCTCTCACCACTATAGGCTTAATACATGGACCACTCGGTTCTAGTAGGCAGTGGGTTAAAATGAGGTGAAATTATATGCTCTGATTGAAAAAGGCGGTAAAACAATACCAAACAAAATTGTGGTGTGGTCAAGGGCGGGAAGGAAACAATTGTCCGATGTCCCACTTGCCCTAATAAATTTATTTAGACCAATTTACTGAAGAAATACATTTAATTTAATCCGTCAGCGAGATTGTGAAACTTAAAAATGAACCCCTTTTGCTCCGTCGCGAGGCTCCCTCGTAGATGGCGTAATAGTCGTAGATTTTTATCGCCATTTGTGCTTATTATTATGCCCTTTCAGACCCCCCCCCCCAAAAAAAAACAAAAAAAAAAAAAAAAAAAAAAACTAACTGAATAAATAAATAAAAATAAAATAATAATAATAGAATAAATTAATTAATACAAATAACAATAAATAAATAAATACATAAATAAAACATATGCCGATCGTAGATAAATATTTGCTAGGGAATCGCGATTATCCTGATGGAGAGAAGCAATGTAGGGAAATGAGATTCTGTGATTGTGTAATTGCAAGCCCTTTACGGGGTCTAACCTACTACTACTTCCACATTTTTGCAGTCGAATATTGACCACCAAACATGACGAAAAAATTATAAAGGAACAAAGGATTGACTTAAAAAATAGAGCAAGAAAGAGAGGGAAAAATGCAAAAGCGAGAGAGAGAGAGCGCGAGAGAGAAGGAAAGAAGATGAAGAGAGAGATAGGGAGGGACAGGGGGACGAAGAGAGAGATAGAGAGAGAGAGAGATAGAGAGACAAAATATTAATCATTTTCTGATTTAAATGATCATCCCTCCTGTATGACCAACTTACCTCTGATCTGCCTACGACGATGCGAATGAGTTTGTCATCGTCGGTACCTAGTCCCTTCATGGCGCAGTACAGCGAGTCAACGTAAAACGCAAGAGGTCGGCACATGCTATTGACTGTGAATATGATCAGATGGGATAAGATGAGATCAGTCACGGACACGGTACATTACACATATTGCTCCGTTTAGTCTCACTTCACAACGCCCCCTATCGTCAGAGTCAGCAGCCTAACATGTTAGCATATGGACGTTTAAAAAAAAAAATCGTTACAAATTCATTTTTGGTTTGAACGAAAAGCACATCCACCCCGACGAACGTTATAACTAGCTCTTTCATCTGAGCCCCCATGTCTCATTGACTTTTGAAAGTTCACCCACCGTAATTTTTCAAAATAGGTTGCAAGCTCGTCATTGCCTATGATGCGCATGTGAAACAAGTCGAACTTTGGACTTAGTTTGCCAAGCGATTTTAAGATTATAGCTCAAGCACACGAAGGATAAGAAACATGAACTATTGTCACAAGGATTGTGGTTGGCTAAATGGCAATACACACATATAAAAACAATCAATCGAAGAGTGAGTTGTAATATGATAGTGTGGATTTTAATTACACAATATAACGAGATGCAACATAAATTCACCAATATTGAGCGTTGACAAATCAAAAATATATCAGCTTATAACTTCCTAAGTGGGTCAATTAAATTAAGGCTGCCATTATACTAAACCGGTGTTCGTTCAAAGGATAACGCGTTACAAACGTTGGAGTTCGTGACAAAGTCCACCGCGTCAGACGATTGTGTGCGTGAAAATGTCCACCGCGTTAGATGCACGTAGAATCATGTAGAACGAGACCTGGGTCGAATGGCTCGATGGCTCGTGATGAGTTCACCATATTGCAGGTAGCTAGAAAACGGTCTAAATCGGTCTCTTGTACTTCGTCGAGTCGATCAATGGAATGTGGTTGAACACCACCCTAAACGGCTGTAATACAATCAATAAACAATAATAAACATGGTATCCCATCATATTAGTTTGATACAAAAATACATCAACAAATGTTCTTAACATGTAAGGACTTTCTCACAATATAAACATACAATGTTGACTTAAACATCATTAATAGAAATACACAAAATCAGTTAGCTTTAACATATCTAAAGACAGAAACTTCCTTTCCAGTATCTCATACCAGCCTTTGTAAACAATGCTAATAACATTTCAAATTATTTCTGACTTTAGAAATATGTTTATAACAGAAACAGTTAATGCATTCTGTTTGCATCAGAATTCAAGATGGCTACCTGCCATTTAATATATTCAAAATGGCTGACTTTCAAAATGGCTGACATTCAGAATGGCTGACTTCCAGCATGGCTGACTTTCCGTGTCTGCCGGAAACAAGGCACTTACAAAAACAATAAATATTTCAAACATGTATTGTGTCGTTTCACATGACACAAATCCCAATTAAATTACTTAAAAACACATATTCATATGCAACATCTAGAAACATTTCTCCAGGCATCCGTTTACACTATAGGGCATAAAACAGGGTCATAAATGTGAATAAAATGAGAGATGAGCTTAGAGGTAAGACTTACAGTTATTCTGTAGATTGAAGACCCCGTTGCCTGCCTCCCGGAGGGATCGTGTCCGAAGGACGGTCGTCTGCTCTTTCCGCTCTCAACAGCAGAATGAGAAAGCAGCAATAAAAAAGGGGACCACACTTGCTCTGAACAGCAAGCCCAAAAATCCTCCCTTCACTGTCAAACGTACTCCCTCCCCAAGGGCGACACAGCAGGTCCTTCTCTACTCGCAACAAAATGGCTTCTGCCCACCACTCTCGCTATAACACGTAAGCAGTCACACTCTCCCAAACGTAACCCAGTCACATGCGCGCTAGTGTTAAATTTGCATATCTAAATTCCTATGACGGAACAAAGGAAACTGCTAGAAAGGAATGCGCGCATCCAGACTTCGCATCTGAATAAGAATTAGAGAGTTCAGAGGTCAAATGGAAAGCTATGCATGAATATTCACGCAGCTAGGAAAAACATTAATCAATGCATTTTATTTTGACAATTACCCCCTTTCTAAGTTTTTTTTCTTTTTTAGAAACAAAAATCCGCTCTGTTTTGCCTTAAACAGAGACACAAAATAGAATACTATCTATTACTTTCCTATATTCTGAAAGGAAAATAACTCATAAATTACTCTAAGATTTACATCCTAATCCATGCGGCTTAAATAATCCGCACCAACATTATCCTTGCCTTTGATGGCCTCTACCCGAAATTGGTAAGGCTGCAAGGCAAGTGACCACCTCAGAACACGTCCGTTAGCCATCTTTCCTTTCTTCATGGATCTAAGTGGCTCGTGATCAACTTCCAATACGAACTCTCTTCCATACAGATATGGCTCAAACTTCTGGACTGCCCAAACAACTCCAAGGCATTCTTTCTCGATGGTTGAGTAATTCTTCTCGCGTGGTAGGAGCTTCTTACTTGCGTAAGCCACAGGGAATTTCTTGCCTTCATCCTCTTGCATGAGGACTGCACCGACTCCTGTGTCAGATGCATCCGTTCGTAGGATGAAAGGCTTCTCAACATCCGGGAGATGAAGGATGGGTGCAGCAGAGAGCAACGACTTCAAAGTCTGAAATGCTAACTCCTGTGCTTCCTCCCACATCACGTTGTTTGACAATCTTTTCTTTGTCTTGTCGGTGAGGGGCACTGCGATGGCAGAGAAATTCGGGACAAACTTCCGATAGTACCCAGCCAGACCCAAAAAGGACCTAAGTTGCTTCTTGGACTGTGGGCGACGTGCATTCACGATAGCATCAATCTTGTCCAAATTCGGCTTCAAACACCCCTTGCTCACCTGATGACCAAGGAACTCGATGGTCTCGAAACCTAGGAAACACTTGCTTGGTTTTGCCTTCAAGTTGGCCTTGCTGAGTCGACGAAGAACTTCCTCAAGTACTTCAAGATGATGTTCCCATGACCTGGTATGTATTAGGATGTCATCTATGAAGTTGACTACACATGGCATTCCTCGAAGAACTGTTCTCATTACACGGGAGAATGTTGCTGGAGCATTAACCAGACCAAAAGGCATTGTACAAAATTGGTACAATCCATCAGGAGTCACAAAGGCAGTAAGGGGCTTAGCTTGATCCGTAAGAGGAACTTGCCAATACCCTTTCGTCAAGTCTATCTTTGAGAAGTAGTAATCGTTGGCGAGTTTTGCAAATATCTCATCCTGGTCGGGGATTGGTTCTGCATCTTTAACTGTCACTAGATTCAGCTTTCTGTAGTCACAGCAGAATCTGTTTGAACCGTCTTTCTTTGTGACGATGACTACAGGTGATGCATATGGTGAAGATGACGATTCTATGACGCCTAACTTCAACATCTCTTTGATTTCTTTGTTGACAGTCTCTCTCAGAGCATGAGGGAGAGGATAGGGTCTGCTCCTGATCGGTCTAGAGTCAGAAAGTACGATGTTGTGATGTCCGACTTTGGTTACACCGGGGACATCAGTCAGAGTATCAGAGTACTTCTTCAGAAGACACTGAAGTTCAACTTTCTGGTCGTCATTGAGCTCCGGGTTAATGACAACATCTTTGTGTGTCTGCGTCTGTTTCAGACTAGGACTATGTAGTAGATCCTTCTTGATTGGTTTGTCAAGATTTGGATCATCCGACGGGTCTTCTCCGTCTTCCTCATAGTCGTTGACGACGGATGTAGCAGCTATATCCATAGGAGTCGTGGTACTTCCGACGACATCCATATCATTGTCAGACTCCTCATTAGTCTGTTGGCTTTCATCACCCCTGCGGTGATACTTCTTTAGCAGGTTTGCGTGGAACGTGGTCACACGATGTCCTGTGTCGATGCGGTAGTCAAGCTTACCGACGACACCTACAACCCGAAAAGGTCCTTTCCAATGCATTAGGAGCTTGTTTCGGTCAGTAGGGAGAAGCAGCAGTGCTTCATCGCCTACCTTGAATGTCCTAGATCTGGCCTTCTTGTTGTAGTTCTTCCGGTAACGATCATGCGACTTCACGAGCTCCCGTCTTGCTATCTCGCAGGTCTTCTCCATCTTCTCTCTCAGATCGATCAAGTATTGGTATGCGGTCTTGGTCTCTGGCAAAGCCTCATTATTGGACCAAAGCTCTCTCAGGATCATGAGTGGTCCTCTGATGTCTCTTCCATACAGCAACTCAAACGGTGCGAAACCTGTACTATCCTGCGGAGTTTCTCTGTATGCAAAGAGGAGAGAATCTATGTAACGATCCCAATCACTTGGTCTTTCTTCACACATTTTCTTCAACATGGACTTCAATGTCCCATTGAACCGTTCCACCAGACCATTACAAGCTGGATGGTACGGTGTGGTAGTAAGATGGCGGATGGATAGTAATCTGCTCACCTCCTTCATCAATTCAGAAGTGAACTGGGGTCCACGATCTGTAAGCATCTCTCTCGGAAAACCGACTCGGGAAAATATGCTAAGTAGAGCCTCAGCAACAGTGGGGGTGTCGATATTCCTTAAGGCAACTGCTTCTGGATATCGCGTTGCGTAGTCCACTATTGTGAGGATGTATCTGTTCCCTTTTGACGTAATGGGTGCAATCGGTCCGACGATGTCAACGGCGATACGCCTGAATGGCTCGTCGATAAGAGGCGTTGAACCAAGAGGAACTTTGGTAACTTTGCCCTTGGGCAGTGAACGCTGACATTCATCACATGAACGGCAGTAGCGTCTAGTATCGGCCTGCACTCCTGGCCAATAGAAGTGAGCACTAATCTTGTCA
This sequence comes from Strongylocentrotus droebachiensis, assembly GCA_035222895.1. Classification (NCBI taxonomy): domain Eukaryota; kingdom Metazoa; phylum Echinodermata; class Echinoidea; order Camarodonta; family Strongylocentrotidae; genus Strongylocentrotus; species Strongylocentrotus droebachiensis. The sequence goes on along the minus strand of JAVYIG010005956.1, from coordinate 108,339 downwards.
ATCGTCTTCTTCGTACCGAGATGTCCACCTAAAATTGACTCGTGGGCTAGTAATAAAACCTGTCTTCGGTATTTCTCGGGGACAATTAACTGCAGTGTAGTCTCATCAGGCTCTCTCGTAGAGAATTGTCGATACATCAAGTTAGTTTTCATGATGAACTTTGACTTGTTCCCTGTGAGACTTACTTTCTCGTCACCTGAGGTGATCTTCTCACGAAGTCCGTTAAGTGACGGATCCACTTCCTGTTCTCTGCGAAACTGTTCCGCCGACACACCATCGACTTGGCCGGGAACAATTAGTTTTCGCAAGGGTTTATCAGCTTGCCGGCGCTGTTGTCTCGTCTGAACTGCGAGACCTTCCTCCTTAGAGGGCTTCCAATCTGGTTTTGGATCACTCGCGTCTCTGACATTAGAGACGTTTCCTAGTATCAAGTCATAGAGGGGATTCTCAACAACTAATACTTCCACCTCACCAGTATAGAATGGGGTGTCCACAAATACATTGGCGACAGGAAATTTCCTCACAGAGCGATCAATCAGGAGGCAATATTTCACCTGGCCAGTGAACTGTTCTTTCCTGATGAGATCTTTCTTCGCAATAACAGTAGAGCATCCACTATCACGTAGCACCTCCACTCGCGTCTCGTTGAGGAGACCTTCCACAACGGGCATGTCCGTAACCAGCTTGGCTCCACATGCAGCACTAACGGTTGGCAGCTCGTCATTATTCATTTGATCGAATCGAATGAGGAGGCAACCCTTCTCAATGTCCCTTTCTATTGGGACTGATCCTTCGATCTTCTTGCCGGCTGTACCGTCCTTACGCCGTTGATCTGACGAACTTTTCCCTTGGTAGATAGCTTGCTCGTCGTCATTCATCTGTTCGATGCCAGCAGCCAGTTTCTCCTTCCTGATGCGCTTCGTGCAGTCCCTGGATTTGTGTCCAGGCTTCCCACAGAAGAAGCATAATGGTCTAGGAATTCCTTGCCTTGGCAATCCATCTGTAGGCTTCGAATTACCTGCATTGTTAGTTCGACTTGGATTATACTTGGGAGTAGGAGATGGCTGACTCTGTTGAGATTTACCACTAGTCCATCCTGACCTAGCATCCACATATCGATCAGCAGCTTTCACCAATTCTGCCAATGTTCTTGGCTTCTGTTCCTTTATGAACACAACTAACTCTCGTGGACTACTGGAGTAGAACTGCTCCATAAGTACAACCTGTGCTAAATTTTCGAATGTCTTCGTCAACTCCGAAAGTTCTAACCATTTGTCTAGATAACCCTGTAATCTGTGTACAAATTGTGCGGCTGTCTCCCCACTGTCTGGGCGAGCCGTACGCAGTTTCTTTCTATACCCATCACTAGTCAAAGAATATCTTTTTAGAATTGCAGACTTTAGCACTTGGTAATCCTGTGCATCAAAATCTGACAGTCTAGAATATGTATCTAATGCCTTACCTGAAAGCAGCGCACTTAAATTGATAGCCCAAACACTTTGTGGCCACTGTTGTGCAGTAGCGTACCTTTCAAAACGACCAAGATAAGCATCTAACCTATCCTTATCTTCCGCAAAAACTGGTAGTTTAGGCAACTTAGGGGGTATGAAAGTATGCGCAGTTTCCTCATTAGGCCTACTATCTACATTCGCAGCTTTGGCTTTCGCAAGTTCCAACTGTAGAGCCACTAATTCACTTTCCTCCTTTGCCCTAGAACGCGATTCAGCGCGCTCCCCTCTAGCAATTTCTTGTTGTTCCTTAATGAAATCCTGCAACTCACTGCCACTGAGGCCTAGCGTCTCTCCAATACGCGCGAGTTTCTCAATCTCCATTTCACATTCACCACTCCGATCACACAATGGACCCAGGGATTTAGAGCTTACCAACCACCTGCTAAAAGCGGAAGGGCAGTGACGTATCCAATGGACTCGATCCCGGATAACCGTGCAGCGGTACAAGGAGGGCAGAACAGCGGGACCTCCAACGAAAACGCAGTTCCTATATAATGACAAACAATGTAAAAATCTAAAGCAGTTAATTGGTATACCCTTAAAGCCTAGTTACTAGTTTAGATATAAATCATCAATACATGCTATTCAAGGTATTAGCAAATTATCAACATAAAAAACTTTTCATGTACTCGTTCTAAAGGATATTATCATACAATCCCAATGACAATTAGTATTATTGTCCCTTCGTGGTCGCCAAAAATGTCACAAGGATTGTGGTTGGCTAAATGGCAATACACACATATAAAAACAATCAATCGAAGAGTGAGTTGTAATATGATAGTGTGGATTTTAATTACACAATATAACGAGATGCAACATAAATTCACCAATATTGAGCGTTGACAAATCAAAAATATATCAGCTTATAACTTCCTAAGTGGGTCAATTAAATTAAGGCTGCCATTATACTAAACCGGTGTTCGTTCAAAGGATAACGCGTTACAAACGTTGGAGTTCGTGACAAAGTCCACCGCGTCAGACGATTGTGTGCGTGAAAATGTCCACCGCGTTAGATGCACGTAGAATCATGTAGAACGAGACCTGGGTCGAATGGCTCGATGGCTCGTGATGAGTTCACCATATTGCAGGTAGCTAGAAAACGGTCTAAATCGGTCTCTTGTACTTCGTCGAGTCGATCAATGGAATGTGGTTGAACACCACCCTAAACGGCTGTAATACAATCAATAAACAATAATAAACATGGTATCCCATCATATTAGTTTGATACAAAAATACATCAACAAATGTTCTTAACATGTAAGGACTTTCTCACAATATAAACATACAATGTTGACTTAAACATCATTAATAGAAATACACAAAATCAGTTAGCTTTAACATATCTAAAGACAGAAACTTCCTTTCCAGTATCTCATACCAGCCTTTGTAAACAATGCTAATAACATTTCAAATTATTTCTGACTTTAGAAATATGTTTATAACAGAAACAGTTAATGCATTCTGTTTGCATCAGAATTCAAGATGGCTACCTGCCATTTAATATATTCAAAATGGCTGACTTTCAAAATGGCTGACATTCAGAATGGCTGACTTCCAGCATGGCTGACTTTCCGTGTCTGCCGGAAACAAGGCACTTACAAAAACAATAAATATTTCAAACATGTATTGTGTCGTTTCACATGACACAAATCCCAATTAAATTACTTAAAAACACATATTCATATGCAACATCTAGAAACATTTCTCCAGGCATCCGTTTACACTATAGGGCATAAAACAGGGTCATAAATGTGAATAAAATGAGAGATGAGCTTAGAGGTAAGACTTACAGTTATTCTGTAGATTGAAGACCCCGTTGCCTGCCTCCCGGAGGGATCGTGTCCGAAGGACGGTCGTCTGCTCTTTCCGCTCTCAACAGCAGAATGAGAAAGCAGCAATAAAAAAGGGGACCACACTTGCTCTGAACAGCAAGCCCAAAAATCCTCCCTTCACTGTCAAACGTACTCCCTCCCCAAGGGCGACACAGCAGGTCCTTCTCTACTCGCAACAAAATGGCTTCTGCCCACCACTCTCGCTATAACACGTAAGCAGTCACACTCTCCCAAACGTAACCCAGTCACATGCGCGCTAGTGTTAAATTTGCATATCTAAATTCCTATGACGGAACAAAGGAAACTGCTAGAAAGGAATGCGCGCATCCAGACTTCGCATCTGAATAAGAATTAGAGAGTTCAGAGGTCAAATGGAAAGCTATGCATGAATATTCACGCAGCTAGGAAAAACATTAATCAATGCATTTTATTTTGACAACTATCATAGCTCACTTCTGCTTATTTCATTATGTCCATTTCATCCAACCCCCCACCGTAATTTTTCCATTTAGTAAAAACAAACATTTAGCCGAGGTAAGCAAAAACATGAATATTCATGACACTTAATGGACTATTCGGTTATTAACAGAGGGGTGCAATCGGTCATCACGTCAAACTCCCCTGATTGCCACCAAGTATTTCATATAATTATATAGTTTGGTATGTTTCTTTTAGTCACTCATGAATTATTAAATATCAATGATGGTGTAAAGATATGTAAAAGAAATTTTAGTTGATATTTATTAACAAAGTAATTTATATTTAGCAAAGCAATCTCACATACAAAATTACTATAAAGTGTCGTCTGCTACGCCGATTGTCGCCTGCTTCGTTAAAGGCCCGGTCACACAGGGAGGACGCATGGGGAACGCACGGCCAGCGCATTGGAAATTTGCAATTTGGGCCAGTGCGTTGTCGTTCGCTAGGCGTGCGTCATCATTCGTTACTCGTTCGTCGAGCGCGCTGGACCAACGCTGGACCAGCGCTATGCATGCGTCGTCATTCGCTGTGTGCGTCGGGATTTTTTGAGCATGCTCAAAAACGTGCGCCGAGCTCGACGCATGAATATACACGCCAAAGGCACGCCAGACATGCGCCTGAGCGCGCTAGACCAGCGCCAGACATGCGTGGAGCGCGCTAGACCAGCGCCAGACATGCGCGGAGCACACGCCCTGTATACGCACAGCGCGCTAGCTACACGCTGTGCATTTTGTGTCAGCTCGGTAGCTTTTCCAAAATTATGACAAAAGTTAGGCACACGGCCTTTTCCGATTTCCAATGCGCTGGCCGTGCGTCGTAGAACGCGGTGCATGCGTGGACCATTCGTCCAGCGCGCTAGCAACACGCTGTGCATTCGTGGAAGTTGTTATCATGTGCGCTCTGTGTGCGCCCTGTGTGCGCCCTGTGTGCGCCCTGTATGCGTCCAGCGCGCTAGCAACACGCTATACATTTGGTGTCAGCTATCTGTATCTTCGACAAAAGTTGGGCGCACGACAACGCACTGGCCAAAATTGCAAATTTTCCATGCGCTGGCCGTGCGTTCCCCATGCGTCCTTCCTGTGTGACCGGGCCTTTAAGGCACATATTTATCGTTTGGACTGTAAGGTATGGAGATTTGTATTTTCCTGCGGTACAACATATAGCAGGGAAATGTTGTATATGCGGATCCTTTTAATGATTACGTAATGGAAGTGGCGAGACGCCACGATTCCGTATGGTTTGAATAACTTAGGCAGGTGAAAGTTATTGTATTGAGAAGGAAAGGAATGTTCACACCCGACGGCGCGGTGGCCTGTACTTATATAGCGAAGCAAAAGAAGAATGTATAATTCACGCCATTGCGCGCGAACACATCACACCCAATGGCATACACCCGGTACCCTGCAACACAGTGGAACATTCTAAGAAATTGAAAAATTTATCTACAAAATAGACCTCTTGAATCATCTGAGACGTAACTTACCCTATTATGATGACTTTAATGAATATCAAGATAACAATGGCTGCGATTATATCCAAAAATAAAACTAGTTTGCAATTAGAAATAGTCCATTTTCTCGATAATTTCACAAAATATATTTGCCAACGCATTCAATATGACGTCATTGACAGCTGATTGGCTAGTTTGGTAGTGACGTCGAACGAGCTATGTTTGTGCTTCAGTGATCCAGCGAGCGAAAATGAGACAACCGGAGCCATATGAGTAAAATGTCTTTTTGTTGTGTCCCTTAAACTGTGACAAAATCTTTAATATGGGGAATTGTCATATTAATTATTCATATGCGGACACTGTTTTATGGAATAACTTGCCAGAATACTTTAGAAATATAGAAAACCTTTAACCACCATGAGTTCGAGGTCATAATATGAAAGAATTTATTATTATTTACATTTTGATACCAATTTTCATGAAATAAGGATAATTAACATCACAATTTTAAGTAAACAATTGACTTTTGTGATTTTCATAAAGGGATAACGGAATAATGTTTAAAAAAAAGAAAGAAAGAAAGAAAGAAGATACAGAGAGAGGGAAAGGAAAAAAATAAAGACACGAATAATAAGGAGAAGAAGAAAGAGGAAGAGAGGAGAAAGGGGAGGAGCAGCAGAAGGAGGAAGCTAACAAAATTAGAAGGTGAGGAAGGAGAAGCTTAACGAAGAAGAAGAAGAAGAAGAAGAAGAAGAAGAAGCAGAAGAAGAAGACGACGACTAAATTTAGAACTCACAAATAACAGTGAAGGCAGCTTTTTGAAAAGTAGTTCTATCGGTTGTACTACACTTGTTCCGGTGACAATACTTTCACTGTCAGTATCCTGTCAGAAACAATTTCCAATGATTATGATACATTTTTTCTCCCTTTTCTCTCTTACAGCGCTTAATTATATTGTGAAACAATATTTAAAATCTGCGCTATATCAATATGTTCTATCATAAAAAAAAAAAATAAGAAATAATATTATTTATTATTTATTATTATAAGTTTTCTATTTCTGACCAAGGGAAATTGATGCTGATTCGATCTTTTTTTTTAAATAAAAAAATCTAAAGATAAAAAATGTACAGAAAGAAAGAAATAATAAATAAAGAACAAAGAATGAAAATTCTGACGAAATCAAGAGGTGATCAATACCCAAATATGTCAGAATGCAAATTGATGGTGATTGGATCTCTTTTCTTAAAATAACAAATCTGAAGACAAAAAACGTACAGAAATAAAGAATAAAGATTGAAGATTCTGACTAAATCAAGAGGTGATCAGTATCTAAATATGTCAGAACGCACACATCATCACACGCACACAGGCAAATGCGTGCGCACACCTAGTCCAGAATCTCGTAGATACATTTTTTCATAATCTCCACCACTCGCACCATTTGTCCAATTTCAGTCGATTATTCAACATACTTACACAAAATATAAAGAAGAAGATATAAAGTAAAACAGAATTGAAGGGATAAATAGAACAAGAAAGAGAGAAATAATAATGAATGCAAGAGAGAGAGAAAGAAAGAAATAAAGAGAGAGAGAGAGAGAGGGGGGTGGACGGAGGGGCAAGAAGGGGAGGAAAGGGAGAGAGAGAGAGAGAGAGAGAGAGAGAGTAGATACAAGTTATTTCCTGGTCTGAATGAGATAAAGTGCTTTTACCAAATCACGGAGTGTGTTAACTTACAAGTATCAACTTACGGGAAGCTCATGCAGGAAATAGTCTAGTACATAAATCTAACAAAACATAAGGAGCCCTCAGACGGTACTTAAGAAACTGCGTCGTTTATTGGAAGCAAAAATATTATGCCCATTTTGCCTGAAATCATATATGCAGCCTTTCAGCCAACAAAGGTGTTCATTCTTAATACAAACACAATTTGCTTTATGAACACGAAAGCTGGAACTGTTGCCAAAGCTAGCACCTGCAGTACCTTATATTCCAGGAAACAAGCTTGGGAAATCAGTGTTATTGCTAATTTGATTTTAACAAAAAGCTCAGTGTACTTGTTGAGAACGATCATAATGGCTCATCTCACAATGGATTCCATGACGCGAACACTCTTGATCTTGATAGTAATATTTTTGGGAGGTATCGTGCATAAGGTTAGAGTGGACATGCCAATCAGTTCACAACAGCCAAACTATACATGCCCAGTCAATCCTCGTCTCAACGCTAGGTGCGCTCATCTCAATCTTACATCGATTCCCCAAGACCTCCCGCATGACCTGCGCATCTTATCCATCCATCATAACCTATTAACCGAACTTGGAAACAGGTCTTTTATGAATTACAACCAACTTGAAAGATTGAATGCTGAGCATAACACCATTGCTTTCATTGATAGGGGAACGTTCGAACCTCTACAACAATTGATGGTCTTGGAACTAAATCATAACCTGATTACTTTTCTACCTATCTATTATCTTCAGAACAATGCTCATTTATATATAATAGATCTATCGCACAACAAGATCAGTAACATCTCCAGCACATTGGTGAGTACTCAAATGTATGGAAACTTGTATGGATGGCAGAATATGTCGGTAGTAGATCTTTCCTTCAACAAAGTTACAACTATAAATGAGGATGACTTTCTACCTTGGAGAAATTGCTCTGTCGATAAGTTCAAAGTAAATGATAACAATGTGACGTTTCTTCAACCTAAGGCGTTTCGACATTTGCCCAAATTAGGTATTCTGAACATGAACAAAATCAACTTAGCTACTTTCGACGTCGGGTATTTCATGGGCCACGTTGAAATCGAAAGACTTCTGATTGCTTCCTCAGGCATTAAGTACATCCGCCCAGTGAACATATCGTCCATGCAAAAAGAGAATGTGCCACTGATTAAAGAACTTTATTTAAGTGATAACAACTTAAGTAACATTCCAGGGTATGCTCTACGTGGTTTTGAAAAACTGCAAGTCCTGAACCTTCAAGGGAATCGTATATCGAGCATCAATAATGAATCATTTTGTGGCTTAAATGCACTGGTAAAGCTCAGTTTGCCTTGGAATAAAATAAGTTCACTTCCCCGCGCCTCGTTCGCTTGTGCTTCGAATCTCCTGAAAATTGATTTGTCAAGTAATTACCTCGCGACATTGGATCCCCAATGGTTTGACGGATCCTTGTTTCTCCGTAGCTTGGTGATAGATCAAAGTGGCATCCGTAGCATCCTGGTCGGACCATGGAAGGCAACTAATCTTGAGACTCTTGTTCTTACAAATAACAATCTATATTCCCTTTATAATGACACCTTCAATGGGTTGTCAAATTTGAAAGCACTCAATCTTTCTGGCAATGCCAATCGTTTTCAGATGTCGGAGGACGCCCTCATTTTATTAGGTTCCCTAGAATTCCTCGACATGTCGAATTTGAAACAATTTACCATGAAAGGTTCGTTTAGAAATATACAGCATCTACTTAACCTGGATATGTCATATAGCCAGTTGAAAATTTCATCAAGTGACCAGTTTACGAACACATCTGCACTGAGGGTTCTCAATATGTCGGCATCACATCTCAAAGCTGAGGATTTAGTTGATATACAGACAGGGACATCGTTGTTCTCAGGCTTAGTCTCCTTGCAGACCCTTAAACTACGGAAAAACTCTTTAGATAACCTGCACGATCTTCCAGGCATATTCACCCCGCTTGGAAGTCTTGTTGAGCTAGACTTAACAAGTTGTCGTATACGACAAGTTGCCTCAGGAACATTTGCGAACTTAACGATCCTACTTCAGCTTTATCTGTCTGACAATCAATTAACTAGTATTCCCAAGGACGCTTTTCAAGGTTTGCACAATTTAAGAGTGTTGCAGCTGCAGAGCAATTCAATTGCATTCATTGAGCAATTGCTGTTTAAGGGTACAAATGAACTAGAGCTGTTGTACTTACAAAACAATCACATTTCGACAGTAGCCTCCAAAACTTTCATGCCGCAAAGTTTGATTAGATTCAATATCGCATTCAATCCCTTAACATGTGATTGTCAGCTCGCCTGGTTCAGACACTGGTTGGAAGAGGTTGAAGAAAAAATTGATCTTGCTCCAGAAAATCAAATCCGTTGTTCTAGCAGTTCCTTAAAGGTGTTAGTCAATCAAACAATTTGGTCGTTCCATCCGAATGAATATTGTAGGATCAATGCCATGATAATCGTTTCCGCATGTTTTGCGCCGATTTTAGTTTTAACCCTCGGTATACTCGTGTATCTGAACCGTTGGTGGATAAACTATAAGTTGTATCTCCTCAAGTTGGCCATCATTGGATACCATGAGATCACTGAAGATCGAACTCCGGAAGACTATGAATACCAACTCAACCTCATGTTCCATGATGACGATGAATGGTGGGTGAATGACTTCATGAAACCTTTTCTGGAGCAGAGGATGGCTCATCTGGAACGCGTCATACTTGGCGATGCCGATCTTCACCCAGGATCGTTCTACTTGAACGCCATCTATGACGTCATCGAAAACAGCCACAAGACAATATTGTTGCTTAGCAACCAGTCTGTAGATGATACCTGGTACATGACCAAGCTCCGTATGGCAGTGGAGCACATGAATGACACCAAGTTGGAGAAGGTCATCTTGATTTTCCTTGAAGACATCGATGATGACCATCTACCGTACCTTGTTAGGCTCTTGCTGAGTCGGAACAAGCCTTATTTGCTGTGGACAGAGGATGAAGAAGGTCAGGAGGTCTTCTGGGCAAAGGTCCAGAAGAGCATGAGATCAAACCGGCAAATGAACAATGTTATACCCGTTTAAGAAGAAGGTTGAGTTATGGTCCTTAGATTACATTGTGAATTAAACTTTCCGGAAGCAATTAGCATGATTTAAAAAGGTTGATCATAATTATACGAGGTAACAAACACAATTGGTGTAAACTGTGAGGTTTTGAAATCATACAACTGATAAGAAATTCGAACAGAGGTGCTGAAAGCCTCTAGCACTGAATACCATGTCAAGGAATTGTGTGTATGGGATTACACAAATATGTGGCATGGCAGGTTAAATTGTCCAAACCCTTAAGCTGTTTATTGTGATATTTCGAATGTGAGGGCATTTGGGTTAGGTTTAGGGGCGAATAGGGACACATTGTCGCTTGACACAGTGTTCTTGGTGCGCTCATGGCTGGTGCTTTGCTGTAAATGTTGTATACTCACATACAGGTGTTTTTAATCTTTTTCTTGAATATATTTGTTTTCCCGTTAATGTTGTTTTTGTAAATTTTTCAAATTTCTCGATATATATGTCATGGTTGCCCCAATAACAAGTATGTATTAAACTTATTTTGGGGGCTTCTAACCCCATTTTTTTAATATTTCTATTAATTATTGTATATGTATTTTTATGGTTGAAATACAAAGAATTGCATTGAATTGAAGAGCAACCCTTCTCGGGGTACAATTCTACGGAGATTTTCTTCCAAAATGACTTTGAAAAACTGAACAGGTTGCAATTTTTTCTCATCTTTGCCCAAAACTCAACCTTCTCTTGCAAACGCATGGTGGTGTGACCATAGTTCCCGCGTGAACTTTATTCGTGGACAGTTCCATATCTCAAAACATTCGGTAAGATCTCAAAATTCTGATATCACCAATGAAATGAAGAACATATACTTATCTTATAACGAAATTGGGTGTAAAAAATATAGATACTGACGAAAAATCGGCAAATTTTGCAGTCTTTTGTGTCCGTTCAGAAAAAAGGAACTTACAGACAAGGGTGTGGAAATCTTCATTTTTAGAGACGATGTCATAAAAATTGTTAGTAAACAGTAATACCCACTGATTGCATGATATATTGATTTGTAATTTATGCAATTACCTTACCTTTGATTAATCGCTTGTTTTGTCAAAGTACTTGAGTACACTCTCGTGTGCGAATTAAGGTCTCCGTCGTTGTTTTTTATGAACTCTTATTGTGCTGAAGCGCATTCCAATCCGGCATCTAATCTCGAGATCGCGAAATCGACGGAATTCTTTAGACAATTTTTTTTCTAATTCCACGTACTTGTAGTCTAATATTTGGATATTCATTTGTACTCATTGATCTTAATAAATTTGTGTATAATATGAGAAATTGTGGATCGAATATAGTATTCGTTTGATTAAAATGTAAACGAACTTTGGACACCCCATCGTACCTCCCTTGCCATGTGTCTGTAATAGGGAAAGTTTGTGTAGGCCAAAAGTTGATTAACATTGAAAAGTCTTCTTGAAGTTATGACTCTCAAAAGGTGTTATCCATTGATGAATTTCGAGTTTCATCTTTTGATTTCACAGTTTCCTTATTGAAACATGCGCTTGTAACTAGATTTTGGTTCATCATAAGATACGTGCAAAAAAGACGTACGGCGAGTTTGTGACAACAGGCTTAGTTTTGATTCGTCCATCTCAATATTTGTTCCTACCCTGTTACCATATATCTGATTACTATTTTTATTTATCATTTTTGTATCGTTAACATTGCAACTATCTTTATCCCAAACTTTAACATGTCATATAATTTGATCAGTGGGACATGGAAGAGACCTGATCTCCAATGATTGGGTAGATGTGGCTGGGTTTAGAAAGGGGGGGGGGGGGGAGGGTTGTGGAGTTTGGAAAGTTGTTGGTATGTTGGGGGAAGAGTGAATAGGTAACATTGTATGTGTGTCTGTCCGTGTGAGTGTGTGCGTGTGTGTTTGTGTGAGTGTGCGTGTGTATGTGGGGAGGCTCTTTTTTGAAATATTATTCATTCATTGCACAACATATTATATTGTTATAAATGAGTAATAACTTCAAACTGTATATGATTCTATTATATTTATGTGATAATTAGGAACTAACCTATATTTGCTTTGTTATGCATTTGTAATAGTTTGATATGGAGATGTACAAATGGAAATGTGTGATTTTGTAATCGTATATTTCATTTATGCTAACGTAATGTACATGTAACTTAAATATTTTGTAGTATTATGACAAATTATGTTTACATTATCATTCTGTTATTATTTTTGATGAATTTAATGAACAATAATATAAAAAAAGCATCAATAAGCAAACAAACAAAAGAAAATCAAAAAAATATTTATGTTCTTACTTTAATGCAATGACATTTTACGATTCGTCCCCTTCACCTTCTGGAGCAATGAAATATCGTCTTTATCTAAAATACTTGGAAAGACGGAATTAAATAGATATATAAGTTGGAAGCATTGAAATAATGATTTCATTGATAGTACAATTATCAAGATCAGTGTGAAATTTATAGCAATATATTTCGTATATATACATTACTATGATACTGGTAAATTTTAAGGAAAACACGATCTCAAAGAAATTTCGAGAGCAAAAATCAACCTAAGCCAATTTGAATAGCCATGTTTATCACCGATTTAAATTTATGTGCAAACATTATACAGTGCCGCAACGCGTAATCTGACCATTTATATGGGATATCAAAGGGTACTGAAGGTAATTAACCTGCTCCCAGAATACGTTCATTATAGGGTTATCAGCATTTCCAGTTACGGAAAATGGTAATAAATTCAACCAATTTTAACAAAAACTGAGATCTTAATACAAAATATAATAGGAATAAGTTACACTTTTATGGTATCGAAAACCCTTGGAAGTTTCCTTGTAATGTCAAAAACATATTTTCATTAATTGTAATCCTAATAACAAATCATATCGAAATGTAAAGTATTGCCATTAAGTTTACAAATGAACCGCGGTACAAACGCTAAGCGTGACAAAACTCATAACAGCATCTAACATGACTGAACGTTATCATGGTTACTTTTTCATTGTGTCACTTATCAGAAGGTTTAGTTCGTATTTCTGATACATCACACGTAGTTTGATCAAAACCATAGGATTACGCTGCAATTGTATGAGCTTGCCAGTAATTTCACGTAATTTATTTTCTGTTTGTGCAAACAAACAATGTATAGTTTTAGGTACGATATTTTACAATTGTAGTGAAGTATGTTGTTACCATAATATATATTTATGCAACCAGTTCCACTCTGTTTCTCAATTGTAATTCTTAATATCTGACCATTTAGAAAAGATAAACTCTCACAGAAATTAGATTTGAAATCCCTGCACCCATTGTACTGTAGAATACAGTATAATACAAACAAAACTTCATCTCACTATTTCAAATGTATGGTAATGAATATTATGATATGAAAACTCATGAATATCGAAATCTTCATTTGCACATGTTCTCTATTTTGTCCGTCGCTTTAGATGTTGTATACTCACTGTAATCGAGTAATTAAACCTTAATTAAAGGTTGTGAAGCTAGACAGATTTCTTTCACTTTCTTTTCTTGCTGTCTGAGTCAATGAGTGATGCTGGATGTCATAGGTATATCCTAGAAATCACGTAGATGCCCCCTGGACCAAATTAAAATAAATGGGCCTAAACTGTACATTATAGACATTGTGTTCATATTTTGTTCATGAATGTATGATAGCTGAATCCTATACAATATTCCCTTTACAACACGATTGGAATAATTAAAAACATTACAAACAGGAATGAGATTAAAATAACCACAGTGCATTCTAAATGACATGTACATCGAATACTCACCTACTTTTATCCAATAAAACAAAAGATTTCGATATATGTACTGTACACGTTCTTTTTTAGTATACTTGTATATAATATATATATGCTAAGTATCATTACGATTATAGGAATTGCTAGTGTCAGTATAGTACTAGGAAATAAATATATATATAGTAATAGAAAGGGACTTTATGATGTTTAACTATCGTATCTAAGACTTTATTTAGTACAGTGAATTTATAATATGATGCGTTTATATATATACGTAACATTTACTTGCACATGCCCCGATAAACTCGATGTCTAATATCGCTTGATGCGATTGTACTCCAGCACCCGTTTCACCAACTTTCAGACGGTGTCATACTGTCCCGTGTTATGACAATGTCACAATTGTATCTGTACCTATATTATAACCCCTACACCAGCTCGTGAATAGCTCACACTAGTTAACCATGTACTCTCGTAACATCACATGTGGATGATATGGCATCAAGGTAGATGTAAACTGAAACACGGCCACTTCATCAGGCAGTGGGTTTTGTCATATGCATGTACCTATTAACATGTGTAGTCTTAGTGGTCATCTATCTACCTATCTAAAGTGACCACCTTCATTATTGGCTCCTTCTCTAGAGCTTGTAGCGCCTGTGAAGTTATGAGAGTACACGGTTTACGAGTGTGAGCTATTCATAAGGTGGCTTAGTAATTATAGTCTTGGTAAAGTAATTTTCCTCATAATACGTAACAGCTATAATACTGTGTTAACTTGGTGAATGGAATGACTCCAGCTGGTCTTTAGGTGGTGGTGGGGGCTGGGGTAGGTGCAGCATCGGCGTTGATGATACCAATGAGAACATTCTTGTAGTCTCCACTGGTGTCATCTTCGACCATAGCAGCCAGGGTGGTCGGGGTGTATTTCTCCTTGAACATGGCCTTGATGGAAGCCAGGTCGATCTAGAATACAGAGAGAGAAAGAGAGAGAGAGAGAATGCCAAAGTTACATTCAAAAGGAAAACAAAATAAATTTAAGGAAAGGAAATAAAATGTCCTTTTAGGTATCTGTGGTTCTTCATCAAATTTCGTATTAGCCCGATTATCACTCGATTATCACTGGATTCATGAACTATGCATGGAACACTCGGTTCTAGTAGGCAGTGAGTTAAATAAATGTAAATGTATGCTCTGATTGAAAAAGGCGGTAAAACAATAACCCCCCCCCCCAAAAAAAAAAAAAAAAAAAAAAAAAAAGTTGTGGCGTAGTCAAGGGCTGGAAGGAAACAATTGTCCGATGTCCCATTTGCCCCAATAAATTATATACAGACCATATTAAAGAAATACATTTTAATTTATTCCGAGAAGCAATGTAGGGAAAATGATATGTTGTGATTTTGTAATTGCAAGCCCTTTACGGGGTCCAACCTACGACTTCCACATTTTTTGCAGTCGAATATTCAAACAATTTGACCACGAAACAGGAAAAAGAAGATACAAAGTAGCAAAGGATTGAACTAATGAATAGAACAAGAAAGAGAGAAATAAAAAATAAATGCAAGAGCGAGAGAAAGAGAGAAGGGGAGAGAGAGAGACAGAGAGATAGGGAGAGAGGGAGAGAGAGAAAGAGAGAGAGAGAGAGATAAAGAAAGGGGAGTGACAAAATGTTAACTATTTTCTGATTTAAATATTCATCTCTCCTGTATGACCAACCTACCTCTGATCTGCCTACGACGATGCGAATGAGTTTGTCATCGTCGGTACCTAGTCCCTTCATGGCCCAGTACAGCGAGTCAACGTAGAACGCAAGAGGTTGGCACATGCTCTTGACTGTGAATGTGATCAGATGGGATGAGATCAGCTCAGTCACGGTTACATTACATTCAATTTACATTATCATTACATTACAGTACAAAGTCTTTATGTTGTGTCCCTCAAACTGTGAGAAAATCTTAAGGGGAAATGTCGTATTCAATATTCATATGCGGACACTGTTTTATGGCATAACTTGCCGGAATACCTCAATTAATTATCTACATTTTGATACCAAATTTGCATGAGTTTAGGAATAATTAACATCACAATTTTTCGTAAAATATTTTTTTTTGTGATTTTCATAAATGGATAAAGGAATAATGTTTAAAAAAAGAAAGAAAGAAGATACACAGAGAGAAAGACATGGAGAATAAGGAGAAGAAGAAAGAGGAACAGAGGAGAAGGAGGAGAAGGAGAAGGCTAACAAATGAGGAAGGAGAAGGAGGAGAAGAAGCAGAAAAAGAAGCAGAAAAAGGAGAAGAAAAAGGAAAAGAAGCAGAAAAAGAAGAAGAAGAAGAAGAAGAAGAAGAAAAAGAAGCAGAGGAAGACGATTAAATCTAGAACTCACAAATAACCCTGAAGGCAGCTTTCTGAGTTTCATCCATATTGCTTTCTTGCATAACTTTCTCCAAACTCAGATTGTTGGCCTGAAATTGCTGCAAACAAAATCGATTAGAAAGCAATCAGATATCCATATTATAATGTCCACATCTTTATATGGGAAGTCCCAATGGTTGTACTACATTTCCTCCGGCGACAATAGCTCCGCAGTCAGTATTCTGTCATGAACAATTTCCAACGTTATCTGATGACCATTCTTTTTCTTTCCTTTTCTTCCTTACACCGCTTAACTGTTATGAAACATAAGTGTGATATATGTGCTATATAAATATGTTGTATTATAAAAATAAAAATAATAATAATAATAATATTTATTATATACCTCACTTAAGTAATCCAGCAATCTGATTGGTCGAAATTGCATTCATAAACTGTAACTGTTCCTGTAAAAACAGACCTATTTTCCCAATAACCATGGTTATTGGGAAAATAGGTCAGTCTCCATGGTTACCCCATAGGTTTACATGTTAAAACATGGTTTGAGCGATCGAGGATACCGTACGTGTGCGAAGATTTGGTCGGTAATTTCAATACAATTGAATCTCGATCGATCTTACCGACAATTTTATCTTGCATTGTTGACATGAAGACGAAAATAAACTTCCAAAAACAAAAAAACAACATCTGCCGATAGATCTTGATCTAAGTTCGTGCCAATATGCATTGCAAAAGTAAAAGAAGGGCCCGATTAATGGAGCAGCCGCGAATCATCAACACGCGAAGCCGTTTTAAATCCATTTTAATGTATATATTAGAGAAAACTGTAAAGTACGTTAACAGAGCGCGATAGCCGAGCGGATTAAGGCGCTGGGTTTAGTTACATCACCTTTTGTACGCAAGAGTTCGAATCCCATCTTCTACAAAAGTTTTTTTATTTTTTATTTTTTAGTCTATTTTTTTTCGGCATATAAAAGTATTAATGACTGCTTTAATATTCGAGAAATAGTTGTTTTTATACGCTCTCGGGAAGGTTACAATTGGGCTATTGCCCTCGGCACGCCTCGGGGCAATAGCACAATTCTAACCTTCCCTTGAGCGTATAAAACAACTATTTCTCTCAAAGCAGTCATTAATACTATATTATTTATCACTATAAGTTTTTTTTTGCCAGACCAGGAAAAATTGATGGTGATTGGATCTTTTTTTTTAAATAAAAAATCTTACGACAAAAAACGTACAGAAAGAAAGAGTTAATAAATAAATATAAGAGACGGCAGATAAGAGACGTGATCCTCGAATTTCCAGGCCCGGCGAAATTGAGCTGGGCGTACCATCGATGCGTACGGATTCGTGGATCACGCCATCTTCGGCTTGCAGCAGGTAGGGGATATGAGAGATCGCCATTGTGACATAAAATAAAACCGTCCAGATTATGGATTAAAGCACACGCCCATGTAGCCAAATTACCCTCGTAAACTTTAGATTATTAAAAGAAAGTTTTATTCTACGTACCGCGTCAGCAAGTGTGAACGTTTGTCTCAGCTGGACAATACTCGCCCTCCCAAATAGTTCTGCGACGCGCTCATTGGGCAGTTGCCAGTCCTCGGGCTTCGTCTGAATATTTGACAAACAAAATCATGATATAATAATTATGCATATATAAGGCTTCTGCTACAGCATGACTCATATAGCTTATGCACAGCAGATTGAATACAAAAGCTAGAAAGAAAGTTTTAACCTTGATGTAAATGTAAGATATATGACATTGCTTTGATGCAATTACGAGACAAACATTATGTAGGTTTAAACTACAAAAGTTTAAAACTATTGCCTTCTCGTAACATTGGATGTTTACGTATAACGAACTTACAATGTCCTTTACCGTTAAATAAAAACAGACATGTACAAAGTATTCTACAATAAGTCATATCAGTTAATTCACTTCGAGCCTTACTTTAATATATTACATTTTTAACCAACGTTGTTTTTTTAACCGTCGTCATCAAAGAACATGTTGGGGGTCTATACCAAAAGCTCTTCTCCATCGGAAAAGTAATAAAGTTAGTACGAGTAGTTTAATCATAATTTAAACAATAAATTGTATTAAAATAAGAGCTTACTTTGAAAAAGTAATCAGCATCATCCTTTGCGGTACCACTGTCTACGCGGATTGAAGACGAACGCTCTCCCTAAAAGTATAAGAAAAAGTTAGACATGAAAACATCTGTTATTAAGAAGTGAATGACACATGACGTAATGCGAAAATGATTTCTATAATCCATAGTTACCGGATATTGAAATTGCCCTTGACTTGATTTCTTGAAAGTATTTGCGGTCTTGTTTGGAACGAAAATGTATTAACCTCCCCAAAATTGCCCTCCAGAATCCTACTGAAGAGATACCTATTATAACACATACCCTAGGGTACTTCTTCCCCTCCCCTCTCCCCCAAATACACCTTAACTTAATAAGGCTTGTTCAGATACGACGCGGTGGTAAACCGCCTCAAAAAATACCACTGCGTTTTGTTTTCTTTAACATGTAAATAAATGGCAACTGTGGGCAACAAAGGTCCTACTCGAATTCACCGAGCTGTTTTTGTATAAACAATTAATACGTCATTAACCCCCCCCCCCCCCTAAACAAAAAAACAAAAAAAACACGACCGCGTCATATCTGAGTAGGCTTTATGATGTTTATTCCACATCTAACCCTTAGTTTCCCTCCCTCCGGACAAGTTCAGGTACTAAATTGTCAATAGAGGAAACTGTCCGGGAGACTATTATTATCTTAAGGGTAGCTGCGGATGCTGTCCGGTGAGATTTTTTCCGGAGATAATCCGAAGGTAGTCGCCCTGATAAACTAATGGAACATACCACCAAGATGTTTAAGATGACGTCCTTGAATGGTCCCGTATCAGCATTGCTCACATCTTCATAGAGGACCGTGGAGAAAGCTTAAAGAAAAGGAACCAATAGCTGCACTCATTTGCTTGTCGAAAAATAGTATGGTATTTTGTAATGAAACCTCTTGTTGTTTGAACAAAAACTATAGCAAAAGTATTCAGTGATCGATAAGGAGTTAGCCTAAGTCTGAGAGAATAAGGAAATTTATGAAAACCTGGAAACATATACAAGAGCTGATATAAATATGGGCATAACGGGACCAATGACTAGATATTAGGGACTTTTAGATTTGCGTGGACTGATACGTGTGACGTCCATTCAAGGCAGTGCATTAAAAGGATGTCGATCGTAGCATAGACCTATTGTCTTCGTGCGAATCTAAAAGTCCCTAATATTAACCCCAATCACTCGCGTCACGACGTTGTGTCACCTGGCCTACACAGGTGATAAACGTTTTCTATAAATTTGTTTGCTATTTTTTTAATCCGTGAGAGCAATGATTAACTACATGCATGTAATAGCAAAATGGCGTCCACGTTCAAAGCAATTTGATACAGGTCTACTACACAACACCTAACCAAATTGTGATTTAAAAAAAAATAAAAAATCATGATTTGTTGTAAGAGTTGCATTCACATAATGGTAAAATCTTTGAAGAGCATTTTGATTCGATTTGATATGGTTTGATTTGATTTTCTTCTGCATTTTTATAAACATAAACAATTTTCGGTAACGTGTCAAACATAAAATACTAAAAACTAATTACTGACAATGAATCATAGGTACTAGGCCTATGCAAAGATACATAACAATTATTACGGTTAAAAAGAGGAGGATGAATTGTCAAAGTATCATATTTCATCTAACTTTAGTAAATCATTTGCGGAAGAAGGGTTGCCTGACAATGTACTTATGTGATAGACAATTTTTGACGTTGATTATTAAACCTCTCTTAAGAATTTGAGCCAAAATGTCATCATTCTTTACACTTGCACTTCATACAATTTTGTTTTAGTTTCATCCACATACGTTTAAATCTTATGTTTACTTCTATTTCTGTTTTGTTGAAGGTGAGCTTCAGCTGAAAACGTTGCTTTTAAATTCAACCCTCATGGAACGCAGGGGATAGCAGCAGAGAAACTAATAAAATGAGAGATACACACGTGTCGATGGCATAGAATCATAAAAGAGGTGGCATAACATTATATAACGGTTGAATAATGCTGACATAGATGACAACTAAAATACCAAAGGGGGACCGGTCACTTTTACCACTGAAACATTGAGCAGGAAATGACAGGGAAAAAAAGAATTTCCTGAAAGGAACAATAAATGGAAATTCAATTCAATTAAGAATGAAACAATATAAAACTTACTCTCTTTATATACAGCTGCAATTCCAAGAACGTCCTAAGAAAATATAAAATATGAAGATGGTCTTATTGTTAACAGACATAATGATAGCATAGGTTTATATCGTAAATGACCATTTCAGACTGATATATTTATTGTAAACATCTGAGAAATGTATTGAACATGTATTTCTTTGAGATCCTGTACCCTTTGTTGGAGATTTGACAATAAATGATACTCTTTTCATTCCCTGTATTTCTCTTGAAATTATTAATTTGTACTTACAAATAATGTACAAATATATGCTATATTCATGATGTAATAACTTTATCATGCATTTAGCTCTACTAGGGCTTAAATCTGGGCCCTGTTTCATAAAACGGTATATCAATAACAAAGTTACATAACTGTAATAAGCTATTGAAATCGTGGCATTTTATTGGCTGAGAGAAATTTTGTCATAAGAATAAAACAGTTGTTATTGATAACAATTTTTTATTGAAAGAGAGCCCAGATAAAGTGAAATTTGATGTCAGCTTAAATTCAGAACTTACTAATTCTTGGTAAGGTGTGGCTTTCAATCCTCTCCGAGGGAGTTGGTAATGGGCACTAGGGCAACAGGTCATCGGCTCGGTTTGGAACCCAGGAGTTCTCGGTTATGATACTAGTGCCCTACGACTGAGCCATTGCACCTTATTAGCATACCTTGATTATACACAATAACTAAAATTCCAAATGTGGCTGTCTAAGGTAGGGCAGTAGTCTCGTTACCGAGATGTCAAGGGTTTCAAACCAAGTCGATGTACTGGTGCCCTTTCGTAAGGCATTACTTCTCAATACCAAGCCCCTCGGAGAGCATTCAAAGCCATTAGTCCCCTGGATGCAATACAAGCATGCACGTACTTTCCTAGCAGTCAGTGGAAACAAACCAGCCATCAAATCATCAAACAACCGAATGACATTTGATATACCTTGATCCATTAAACAAATGAGGTTTACACTTACCGTTGCAGAGAGTGGGTAGATGATCTCGAGTAGACCGATTTCCATCTTATCACCACCACACTAACGAATTCAAAGTGGAACATAAAGAAAAACCAAAACGCATCCAAGATTAATTATGAATTTGCACTTTTAAAAAATTGCTGAAGATTAACAACTTGTTATGATTCCCTGGCACAATATTGACCTCAAGTTAATTCAACCATACATGATTAATTTTTACATCTGAACAAAAAATACCGTGAAAGGAACAAAATTTATGGGAAACACTTGAATTTCGTTGCAGTAGTCTTTGAACAAAATTGTGCTAATGTTTATATTCATTTATATCAATTGGCTCAATCAAACTTTCTTCATTAAAAATAAGGAACATTATCATAGATTTTTGAATATTTTTAAGAAGTATTTTGTATGAATATTTAGTATTTGAATTTGTTTTTGTTCCTTCATTGCTATTGCTGTTATGTCTGAACTAATTGTCCCCACTTTGCGGTACTGACTGGTGTCTCCATTAGTACAGGGGTATCGGTGAAAAGCTATAACTCACATGGCACAGGTTGTTGATGCATCGCGCAATCATGACGGCAGGCTCATCCATGAGAGCTTTGACAGTCTTCCGGTAGTCTCCGCTCAGTTCATCCTTCAGGCTATCAACAAGGTCCTTCGTGACACAAGTAAGATTTGATTTTGATTTGATTTGATTTTCTTCTGCATTCAAGTATTAGTATACAGTTTTATCGATGACAATGAATCATAAATAAGCAAATACATATATATGTATAAATTGTTATTTTCAAAATCGAAATTATAAACTGTCATAAGTACTACATTTCCTCAAACATTATAAAAAACATTATAAAATTGTTTGAGGAAGAAGGGCTCATTGTAAGCAGATTGCTTGATAATACGACAGCCCCAGACAAGATGAACGGAACATGAGGATAAGAGATGTTATAGTATTTGGTTTTGCATCATGTAGATATATATTTCACTCGAAATTATAAGTTCTTCAAAAAAGACAAGATAAACGGAACATGAGGAAAAGAGATGTGTTAAAGTATTTGTGCATCATGAAGAATATATTTCACATGAAAGAATAAGTGCTTTAAAAAATACAATAATTTACGTCTAAATACGGAAGAGAGTTAAGACCGCTGGCTCACGAGTCAAATTACCACAGTTTTATCCTTAAAAATATATGTATATAGTGGTGACCATCATGAAACGTTTCGGAGAAGGTAAGGTGTTTAGTGGATGTAACAAAATTGTCGCATTTCTCATTGTTTAACCTACATGTACTTAATTTCTATTGAGTATTTTACATTACTTGAAATCGCAAATATATCGCAAAATGTTTCCTTTTATTCCAAGAAACTAAAATGTTCTACCCTTCCAAAAGGTTCTTTTTACTATGGAAAACGTGAGCATCCAGATGATACTGCAGTTGCAAATAAAATTCATTAGACCAGGGGGTGTTTTACAAAGATCCTAAGTTGAACTTAACTCTAAGTTGGACTTAAATATTATGGAGAGCCATTTGTAGCCTTTATATAAAATATGTTCAAGCAAAAATTCAAGTATTTTAGACTTTTTATTAAAACATGAAATCTCCTTGAAATAGAATATATGAATAATTCAAATCAACATTGTATGCCTTTTAAAATAACTTTTACAAAATATGTTCAAAGATGTTAAGAGCTTTCCATAATTGTTAAGTCCAACTAAGAGATAAGTTCGAGTTAGGATCTTTGTGAAACACCCCCAGGGATTTATCGCAGGTCTCCTTCGTAGCTTCTTTGTAATGCGTTAGTCAAACCAACGAAACCGACACCATACCGGCAACAGACCGACCCCCCCCCCCCCCAAAAAAAAAAAAAAAAAAACAACAACAACAACAACAACAGCAACAACAACAACAACAACAACAACAACAACAACAAACAAACGAACAAACAAACAAACAAACATAAACATTACCCCGAATGGGCAAGAGTTGGTCGGTTTGGCCAATCGATGTCGAGTTGGTTTGGCGGTGCGACTATAAAGGTATGAAACATATGAATATGAAATATTAAATATATAATACAAACCTGCGTGTATTTGGTCTTGAAGGCTTCCTTTATCTCTTGTCTCTGATTGTTTGATCTCTTGGTGAGAATAGCGTTGATGGCGTCCTCATCCGTACCTTCGGTCATGAAAAAGTGGGAAACACGATTTCAAATTTTGCAGAAATAAACCAGGGGCACTATTAAAAAGGGGGCAGGAAGTGATATTTATTTCATTGTCCTTATATTTGGCCTTTTATTTCATTTCGCCTATTATATATCTTTGTTGGCAAAAGTGCTGGCTACGTTCGTCTGTTTGAAGAAAAAAAAGGGACCTCTGTCTCCAAATCGAAACAAAAAACAATACAAGCTATTGGTTTTTATCCCACAGAATGCTAAATACGGAATCTTAAGATCTTCCATCTTCTTTCTCTTTTCTACAACTTTTAACTCCATACTTGTTTTACCGACACCCCTTTTCACAAAATGACCCTGTGACACCGCTAAGGACATCGCCAAATATATCAAATATTGAAGAAGAATTAAATGAGAATGTCTTACCGAAACCGGCCATAGCTTCATAGAGTGCCGTAGCGTCAGCATCCTTGTCGAAAGGGACAGCTGGTTTTACAGTTCCCTGGAGAGAAAAAAGGTTGCATGATACAAGCTCGGTGAAAATATCCCTGCGGTCAAGTTTTATTTCAATTTTATTCCATTCCAATAAAAGCATATGCACAAATGAATTAAAAAAATACAGCACATATTTCATGCAGCGCGCGTATATGGCAAGCCCTTTGTGTAAGAACCAAATAAACTCTGTTTTCCCAGATAAACTCAGTTTAACAACAGATAAACACAGTTTATCAGAAAAACTCAGTTTATCAAGAAAAACTAGATAAACTGAATTTATCATTGATAAACACAGTTTTTCTGATAAACTGAGTTTATCTGAGAAAAACAGAGTTTATCTGGTTTTTACACAAAGGGCTTGCCATATACGCGCGCTGCATGAAATAGTCGTCACACTACATATCTCGCCATGACGACATATACTTTTTGGGAAGTCGACTTGGTGAGATAATCTATGTCGCTATTTCGAGATGAACTTTTTTGTGAAGTCGACTTGGCAAGATAATTTATTTCGCCATGACGACATGAACTTTATGCGAAGTCAACTTGGCAAGATAACTTATGTCGCCATGACGACATGAACTTTTTGTGAAGTCGACTTGGCAAGATAACTTATGTCGCCATGACGACATGAACTTTTTGTGAAGTCGACTTGGCAAGATAATTTATTTCGCCATTGTCGACATTACTTTTTGGGTAGTCGACTTGGTAAGATAATATATGTCGCCATGACGACATGTATTTTTTTAGAAGTCGACTTGGTAAGATAACTTATGTCGCCATGACGACATGAACTTTTTGTGAAGTCGACTTGGCAAGATAATTTATTTCGCCATGTCGACATTACTTTTTGGGTAGTCGACTTGGTAAGATAATATATGTCGCCATGACGACATGTATTTTTTTAGAAGTCGACTTGGTAAGATAACTTATGTCGCCATGACGACATAAACTTTTTTGTGAAGTCGACTTGGCAAGATAATTTATTTCGCCATGTCGACTAATAAAAGTTGATAAGTCGACATGGTTGGTTAAATATCTTTACATGTCGACATGATATGGATATTAAGTCGACTTGACAAGATGAAATATCTCGTCATGTCGTCAAGTAGAATGGCACTTTAACGCTTCCGTAGAAAGATAATACCTGGTAAATGTCCCATAAAAAGTAAAACAATACGTTATTGCTCAGAACATTGATAAATAAAAGAGAAATGTCACGAGCAGTAGTCACGAAAGAGAGAGAGACCGAGAGAGAGAGACAAAGAGACAGAGGGAGAGGGACAGAGAGCAGGCGCGTAGCCAGGGGGCGGTGGGGGCGGTCGCCCCCAAAAAACGCCGGCCCAAAAAAAAAAAAGAGAGAAAGAGAAGAAAAAAAGTAAGAGGTCGTAGGAAGAAAAGGGAAAGGAGTCGAGAACGGTACAACGAATCGTCTTCTTTCTCTAATAATTTAATGAAACGTCAAAGCTTCCGCGTTTCGCGCGGAACGGTGGAAATTGGGTTCAAATTAAGGATTAAGAGTCGAGAACGGAACAAAGAATCGTCTTCTTTCTCTAATAATTTAATGAAACGTCAAAGCTTCCGCGCTTCGAAAGAGGGGGACTGAATACAGATAAGGATTAAAAGTCGAGAACGGAACAAAGAATCGTCTTCTTTCTCTAATAATTTGATGAAACGTCAAAGCTTCCGCGTTTTGCGCGGAACGGTGGAAATTGGGTTCAAATTAAGGATTAAGAGTCGAGAACGGAACAAAAAATCGTCTTCTTTCTCTAATAATTTAATGAAACGTCAAAGCTTCCGCGCTTCGAAAGAGGGGGACTGAATACAGACAAGGATTATGAGTCGAGAAAGGTACAACGAATCGTCTTTTTTCTGCGCTTCGCGCGGGAGGGGGGAAACTCCCCCTCCCTGCACCCACCCACCTAGGAGCGCGCTACGCGCGCTCTTTAAGTGATTCGCACGCTTCGCGTGCTCACTACCGCCCCCCCTAAAATGAAATCCTGGCTACGCGCTTGACAGAGAGACAGAGAGACTTATCGCGTATCAATCGGCGGAGGGTATTAGTCTGATACAGCAGAATGTACCAGCAGAATAAATGTGGTCTGTCTGTTTGCATAATATCTGTTTGTAACCGAGGCCGTGTAACTTCCCAGGGTATATGATCATAAATTTAAAAAAAATTGAGAGCCTACATAAGTCATGGATGCAAAATTTCCCTATGATTTATGACTCCTGTTAATAACATATGTATTAGCTTAGACTCAGAGTAAATATGGGAAGGTGGAATGATCATGTCAATATTGAAACAAAATAGATGAATTTAACATACATGTATATGTTTTTTTCACGTGATTTTAATGTAGCCCTCATTCTTTGATAGTTCACTTGTATTATAATGCCATAATTACAATAATGATAAAATCCATATGGACACAATTCATAAAACCGAATTTATAAATTTCTTGAAAAAACCAAAGTCTAATATGAAAGAAGTATTATCCAGAAGAACGGTTGGTACCTCTTCCCAGCAAATCCCTTAAATTAATATTTTTTTCTTCATCTGCTATGCTCGTTGAAATAATTAAAGATCTATAGGCAAATTTTAAAATGTAAGGCTCAGTTTTATCCTATTGTTGGAAATAATTCGGCTCAATTATCAATAGATAGATTGCCGCCGGGGTATACAGAAGTATTATGCTTTATTTTGTTATGTTACACTTTAATATGAAACAACATGATTGTAAGTGTAAAACAATATGATTATTTTTTTTTTCTGCCAAAAAAATGTAACGCATATTCTGTAAATCATTGTGTTTTCTGATCAATGAAACTTATCAAGATAAAAAAATAACAAATTGTGTTTAACCTGCTCCTGCCAGTCGTTGAAACAGTATGTCTAGTTGACGCTCTTGGTACAACCGCATTAACTTGTTCCCGCCCTCCCACCCTCTATTCCTCCCTCCCTCACTATCTTCCTTCCTTTCCCCACCATCTATCCCTCACTGGTAATAAAGAGAAGAACGATTTCAGGCAAAATAAAATAAAAAAGAAAACCTTTTTATCATTTTTTTGATCAAAAAATACATATTGGTCTTTTTTTTTTTTTTTTTATCTTGTCAGGCATTTTCAGGAAGATTAAAATGGATACACCACATTCATGGTTAGTCTGTCAATCTTTCTTTTTCTTCAATCGCGACACACCCTGTATCACATTTCATGTCCTATCGTCGCCGGTAGTCATAAATCTTTAATATCAAATTCCTTGTAAGAGGGTTGGCAACAAAAACCTATCCTCTTCGAAACACGATTACCTTTAAAAGAATACCCTACAATTGTGATTTGGACTTCGATACAAAGTTGATATTATTTAAAGCACTATGTATACAGAACCACGCTGAACGTTGAAAATCAAGTCTAACTACTGAATAGTACTTTAGAGGTTTCAAATAAGCAGCAATTTTCTTTGTGAGCAGACTTATCATCACATAATCATCATTATCATCATCATCATCATCATCATCATCGTTATTATTATACTTATGAGTATTAATGTTATCATTATTATTACTGTTATCAGTATTATTATCGTTATAAGTAGCATTATTATTATCATCATCATCATTATTTTTATCTTGATTTTCATCATCATCAGTTCATTTCAGTTCAGTTTATTTCACATCCAAAACACAAAAATATAACAATCAAATACAATGATATAAAATGCAATATATATAAACATGTAATTAGATTAAAAATAAAAAAATACAACAAAATCTCAATCATCATCACCATCATGACCATTATAACCATGATATAAATATTAATACTATTTAAAAATTCTCACCTGATCACTTGTATTTTCGGCTGGAGATGACTCGTTTTGACCCATTTTGCCTTTAAAAGAGCTTTGAATTCCAGCAAAAAAGTTCACTGCAGTAGAAACAAGTAATACACATCATTAGAATAATATGATTTGAATGTTACTGAATGATGACTGAATGTTGTATTCTTGTAGATAAGCAGCCAGAACGATCTACAACTTTACGTCCTATCCGCGGTATTTCCCGAGGAAAGGTGCTTTATGAGGATAAAATACCTTTTGGTTTCGAACACGGGGTATCCTCGTAACGAGACTATTGCTCTTTTCAAGGATTTAAATAAAACATCTATCCATGCTGACAGAGCAACGATACAATGAATTTTCGTTTTAATAAGTAATATGTTGCATACTATAGATTTGAAGTCGGATGAACCTAACACAAGTTTTGAGGCTTTCGAAAGAACCTTTTGTTCTGGTACTATTTATATAATTTGATTACATATGACATAAAGTTGCAAGGTAATTGAGTTTTATCGTGATGCAACTTGAACAAAGATAATACGAACATCAGATGACATTGCCTCATATATTTTCCTGATTTTACTGACTTTGATCAAAGTCTGAATACAATCATGTAATTATAGGAGAACATTTGCTATATACCTACTGACAGTACTGCACTTTCCGTGGAGGTCCTTTCACAGGAAGTAGTATAAGCTTTACCGCCCAAGTCAACTGCACAACTAAACGTTTACTACAAGTACGGAGAGTTTTTACCCCGATTGTCATGTGATGAGCACGTTCCCATTATTTGTATATCTTTATATGATGTACATTTTCTGTTTTCATTGATCGTGTATTCATACTTTTCGAAGTGTGTGTTTAGGTATAATAATGTATGCAGGTTGTGAGAATAGCAGTGTTATGAAGCATTTCAAACCTTTTCATGGCTCGAGGCAAACCAAAAAATAAGTTAATGTTATATAAGGCATAATGTTTAGGGTATTTAAGGGGGTTGGGGCAACGTCATGAGGGTGGCAGCACCGGTCTAAGTGTCCTTTTACTTGCTATTTGAAGGGAAAGGGGCACAGTCATCTTGTCATCCAAAGCCTAAATATTGATTTATTTATTTATTTGATTTATTTATTTATTCTCCACTCATGGGATGGATTGCCCTTGTCAGCTATAAGCTATTTTTCAAAGGGGTTCAAATTCGCCATTGGATATTGTCATATGTTCCAGGGAGTAATGAAGGGTTGTACTTTTCACTTTATCTCTACATGATTGATGACTAGAGGGTCCGAGGTCCGAATCTAGGCTTGATTCTTCAATAGCTATAATTCGCAAATACCCATTCCAGGGGGTTCTTAATGCGTCTTCAAAGTATAACCATTGATCCAGCAATTGATCCTTTAGCAAAACTACACTGATAAAAGCATTCCGGGAATAACTTTCGTTCCAGGTGCCCATTTACTACACCAGGGTGTAGAGTGGCATGTGTAGAATGTATCGTCTTGCTAGAGAACATTTTCGGGGCGTGACTCGAACCATGTGATTCATAGTCCGGGGACGTAACCACTAGAATACGACACCTTTACGTGGAATAGGCAGTTGGGTATTCAGAGGATATGTTGTTCTCGTCAGAGTTACTAAAAATAGGGCAGTATGAACACACCGTACATTGCCCTTTTCTGATGGATTGAGTCACGTGATGCTCAATCCATATGGCGTTCTGAAATTGAATAATACCATGCAAAGCAACTGAATATTCAATATCTAACCATTTCAACAATATATATCTACATTTTCAGTATCTGCTTTTATTTTCCAAGTCACTCGTGATGATTATGTTAATATGGTTTGCGATGTTTAAAGACAACGTTGAGTTCTGGTCATGCGATTGCATTGTGAAAGAAACGTTGTGGAATCGATCAGAAAAGGTTGATCATCTAGCATATAAGTATTGGTTAGTACTGCAAGTTTCTGGATTTAATCAAAATGATTAGAAATTTGGCCCAGTTTTGATCACGTTACAAGGACTATACACAGAAAGATGTATACGGAACTACATGGACATGTGGCTTACAAATCCGTCCCAAGTTGTATGATGTTACATGCCATATTTCGAATATTAAGGCATTTGAAGAGCCATGCTTTTCAGGAAATATTTGTGTATCTCATGTTCTTCCACACTTGCATAATACAATGATAACGCTCACAGAACTCAACCTTCACTTTATTTCATAGATGTTTCTCAATATGAGTGTGTTATTGGTATTGTGCGTTTTATACTGCACGTTAACTTTCGACACAATTCCAAAAAGTCAAATATGGACTGCACAGAGACTCATAATAATGCCTAAAAAACGAACTTTAATAATCTGATAACTGTTGTCATTTAATTTTTGGATAAAGCAACAAAGTTACCCCCCCCCCCACATTCTCTCTCTCTCTCTCTCTCTCTCTCTCTCATTTCTCTTAGCAAGACTTTAACTATGTTACTTTTATCAACAAAATGCTTTGTATCCTCAATTTTGTCTCTCTCTTTCTCTCTGATATTGTTAAATGTCTATTTTACTCTACATATTACCATTGAGTTCAACTCTCTTTATTTCTTGTAAGGTTTCATAACAATTCTCATCTTTCCACGTTCTATCAATCTTGGTTTTTATCTTCAACTTCTGCATGTATTTCTATATCTTTCTACAAAGACTATATATGTTTGTGTACCTGAGCCTAAATTTCTTTATAACCTTTATGATATGAAAAGTAAAGACAGATACCAGACCAAATATTTACTTGTCATTTTAACTGTTATTTATTTTTCAAACGTAAATGAATCACAAGACACTAATTTAAGGTAACATTAACATAAAACAGATCACAACATTAATGAGATTCGAATCAATTATGAAATAATATATAACACAATGTAAAGATTCCACGTCTGGTACAAAATAGTGTATAGCAGACTGAGGCAATGCTACAGTGTGGTAACCATATTGTGCTGGACATAATATCAAAGCTATCAAAAATTATAAAAGAAGGGTGAAATACTATTTATAATGATAAATTACCTAGACGCCTATTTTCATCTGTTCACAGAAAAAGAATATCATGAATCATTCAAATTACACCATCATTGCACTATTTTGGAACTATATTGATAATTACTATCATATCAATTCTGCCGAAATGAAAAAAGCTAGTAAGACCTTATTTTGATTCAGAAGGACAACTTGACAACAAATAAATACGAAAGGATGCTGGAAGAAGATAGCAAAAAAGCAAGAGTGCGAAAGCGAAAGAGAGAGAGAGAGAGAGAGAGAGAGAGAGAGAAGCAGGATAACAAAAAGGATGAGAACAACACGCTCATGTTAAGCGTAGATAACACTGTGATTTGTTCCTGCATAAAAATACTCATGATGTTAGTGGAATATATTTTGGTGCTGATCACCTGGTCCTAAAATCAAAATTAAACAACTAAGCTGACATCCAACTATCTTGAAAACATTTTTACAATATGGCATCGTCTGTAAAATTAATATCGCAGAGCGTAGGTGTGTGTGGGGTGTGGATAGGGGGGGGGGGGGGGTAGGCTATAACCCCAACCCCAAAACCTTTTTATCTTTATAATCATGATATACATTTTCCGGCACATATCAGGAACTTGTCGAAATACTGAACATCAACAGATGGTTCATTATCACCATCGTAAAGGATGTTCGGTATAATTTGAAAATAATGTTCTAAACGGTAGTGTCTATAATATCGCCATCAATTGCTCTATGGACATAAGTGTTGCAAAGGATGAGACTTGTTGGTCATTTCGATGCGGATGACCGTGATTTAACTGGCCAGAGCGATGAGGGCCCTTTTGAAATCGCCGCCGACATCGTCCTCGATGAACTCGACCAGGCTTTGGCCGTACTTCTCCTGGAACGCGTCAGCGATGCTCCCGAGATCGATCTGGAGAATGACATGACAATCAAAATAAAAATAGAAATAAGAAAAAAATCATCGTCTGTTTGTAATATTTTTTCTCTCACTAGTATAAACTCATACCAGTATTCCTTTCACGTGACGTCATTGGACGCTGAATTCCAGTGACTGCATACATGCATATCCTCTTCAGCCCTACATTGAAACATGCACACAGCTGCCAAGATCGTATTCATAGCACCTGCAACATTTCATTATTACATTACTATCATGGTGAAGGCAATCGTATTTATTATTTAATATGGCGGCCACAAGACATATATATAGTTGCGTACTTTGTTTAAAGTCACAAATTACTTTGAGTTCTAAGGGAATGTATGGGCAATACTGAGGATTTCTTTACTTAAAGGTACTATGTCCCTTTTGCAGCCAACCCCAAATTCTGTAGAACTTCGCATGAATTATGAATATGTCATGTATGTCCTATCTGTGAAATTTAAACGTAAGCAGTGTCCTCAAATTCAAATTATGCAAGGAAACCCGTTTACTTGCTAGACTTCACTGTCAGACACTATTGAGTGACTGACTGGCTCTTTCTTCTTCTTTGGTAATAACATACATGAAAAGAGTTGTAAAGGGTACATGAGCATTTGTCTACATCAATAACCCACTTCTTGTGATGGCCAAGATTAAACTGATTAAAGGGCACATGAGCATTTGTCTACATCACTAACCCACTTCTTGTGATGGCCAAGATTAAACTGATTGAATCTTTGCGCAGCATAAAACGTGTGACCATTCAGTAAAATTGTCTGAAAATCAAGACTACTACTTTTGGGCTCTATAGCCCTAAAGTCGATTTGACAACTAATAGTCATTATTTTCCCACTTTAAGACATTTTCAAGCCCCACCTTCTTTAGGGAAGTTCTAAATTAGTATTATCTTTCAAATGCAGTTGGAATTTAACTTTTTTCATTTTTTGGGCCTGCAAATGGGACATAGTACATTTAAGATCTTTTTCCTACCTCTTTATGAGTATACTACTTTCAGATACTTTTCCAAATCTGAAAAGTTTAAAATACTTGAATTTTGCTATTGAATATATTTTATTTTAAGCCTACAAATGTCTCTTCATAATTTTAAGTCCAACTTAGAGTTAAGTTTGATTTAGGATCATTGTGAAACACCCCCCCCCCCGAACTCCAGGATAGCGACCATTTGAATTATGACATGCAAACCAGGGGGGTGTTTCACAAAGACTAAGATCGACTTTAAGTTGGACTCAACTATGACAGGACATTCATGCCACTAGTTGCTCTCACCATTGGTCTCTCAATTATGATCTTTAGATAATATTTTTTCCTCCAATAATGAATTTTCAAAAAATGTAAATTTTGTAGATTTGTGACCTCAATTTGTACATCCCTTGGGAGACTAATGCCAGTTATTGATGAGAGCAAACAGTGGCATGAACGGCCCTGCCATATTTAAGTACAACTTAAAGTCGATCTTAGTCTTTGTGAAACACCCCCCAGGACTCTGTCTTAGAGATGTGATTTATCCTGACTGATTGTAAGTCCGCCAATCAATCGAAACCTTTAATTGGTTTGTTTGTTTTTATTTACATACGGTAATTAAAAAACCTACTACGCCGCAAGTTGTTTTTTCAGTAAGTCCGTAAACAAAATTATACAAATTAATTAAAAAGAATAAATACAAGTTACAAAGAATAAATACAAATTACAAAGAACAAATACAAATTACAAAGAACAAATAAAAATTACAAAGAACAAATACAAATTACAAAGAATAAATAAAAATTACAAAAAATTAATACAAATTGCAAAAAATTAGTACAAGTAAGATACATTTAAAAAGGAAGAAAGAGAGAAAAACATAGATAGTAGGGAAAATAGAAAAGAACAAAGAAGATCATTGAATAAAAAGTAACGATCTCGCTAACATTTTTAAAAACCTATTGAGAAGATGATGTTGGAAGCATTTTATAAAATAAAACCTAATCCTCGTGACACTTCAGTATACAGAATTACGATTGATTCTTTTCTTTCAAGTTGTGATCGATTTCAGCACAATTGTTAATCTTTATAAGACAATGCCCTGGAATTATAGTTGCTGGTTCTGTACTTTCTGAAGGTCGAACTCACCTCGGCCCTAGTAGCAATCACCCGTCCGAGACAGCCCTCGTCTGTACCGAGTCCTTTCATGGCCTTGTAGAGCAGCTCTGCGAAATACTCATGCGGGTTCCTGATGTAGTTCACTGTACGAACACAAGAGGAACGAAACAGTATGTGAGTTACGTTTGGTTGAGATGGAACAATGATAAATATGGATTTCTGCGGGTAGAATTGTTGAGTTACATCACACGTGACTGGGGACTATTTGTCATTGGGAGACAGACAGAAGACAGTGCCTGGGAATGAACATCTGGTATTGATCTCAAGTGAAGTGGTTATGAAATGATGATAAGTGTTTATGAGGTATACGAGTCTCTTTCTTAAGGTCGGTCTCTGTCTCATGATTTATAGCATCATGTTTATATCATACTTTAACCCATTAATTACGGTACATCTGAACTAAACTGAACTGAAATTTATTATCCAAATAATAAACACATGACAATAGGTATAAAACGTTTTGTACAATAACACAAAAGGATAAAAGGAACCAGAAAATAACATAAATGCTAATCGAGCCTGGTACCTTCGAACGTATGAAAAACATTGTCTGGGTACATAGCATAAACAACCAATTTGAAATTTTACATGTATTAAAGCTAATTAAAAACAAAACCAAAAAAAAATTGTATACACGGATGCAAAAAATAAAAATACCAAATACCTAGCAATTTATTATATTTTACTCATTTAAAAGGTACTCTATAAGTGCTTTTCTGTGCAACTTAAATTTGCCCTGTCCATTCTGTACACATGAACTGTGAAAGACCTGTCTCGTGCGTTTTGAACACGATGGACACGGAAAAACAGATCGTACAGTTCAGTGTAAAATATCAGAGTTAAAATATATCACAGGTAAAAATACCAAAGGTAGAAATATCAGTGGTAAAATTGTCAGAGGTAAAAATGCCACAAATAAAAATGCCACGAGTAAAAATATCGGTGGTTAAATTATCAGAGGTACAAATTTCACAGGTAAAAATGCAGAGATATCTGATTTAGAAAAAGTTTTATTATTGAATGGGATATTACAGAGTCGTTGTATTCCTTTGAAATGTTTATTTCTGGCATTTAAAGCTTTGCATGGCAATTTCACTTTTTCCATTTTGGCCATTGTCAATGTTTACCCCAAGAATTTTACCTCTGACATTTTGACCTGTCATTTTGATTTTTGAAATTTTAACCTCTAACATTTTGACCTCTAACAGTGAAACCTCTGACATTTCTTAAAAAACCTCTGGCAGATTTATCTAGCATCGGCAGTTCACGGAGGGATAATACATTCAGAAACATGAACAATTAATATTGGATAGTAAAAACAGAAAAATCATTCATTTTAAAAGGCTATACGTCTTTATCTTACCTATGTTGAGATAACCTTGCTCGAGGTCTCCCGACATCTCACTGCTGATAGACTCTATCATAGTCTTTTCAGCAGCCTGTCAAAATGTGATTGATAAATAATGACATCATTAGAAACAAAGTCAAGAAGCGCAATTTCAAACACTTTCTTTCGAACTTATTCTTTTTCTGCATTTACAAGGGTTGTATTGCCCTTGAATGTTGAGTACTGGTCATGAAATTTCTTTGTGAAAACTGTTTAAAATTTTGTTCTGTTTGAATAGTTGAGTATGATTGTAGTGAATAGGAATTAAGAACAATACTACCTTATGTAGCACTGAATCCAATGACCGGGGTAATAGTAGTAGTATATATGTATATATATATTTGTTAAGCGCTTAGAGAAATAAGCGCTATATAAAAGCTAAATATTATTACAATATTATATTTATGTAAATATCGAGTCATCACAATCATAAGAAAATAAATGGATTCAAATCGCTTTGAAAGCTCATATTAAAAAAAAAAAAAAATCAGTATGAATTGAGTGATCATTCTACATTCATTCGCTTCTATACGATTCCAACATCTTTTTCGGGGTGAAGATGATCATCCTTTGCATGAAAGATGGGGTAGGGGGGAGGGGGAGGGGGGAGGGGGGTAGAGGGTACTTACTACAGCATACGCAAGGAGAACAGCCCTGATGTGCGGGACGCTCTTGGCAACAAGAATCCTCTGGAACTCAGACTCATCGGTACCGAGCTGGCCCTCACCGGCCTTGGGGAAAAAAGAGAAAAATATGACAGAAACCTACTTTAGAAATGGTATTGGATATCTTCATTATTACTTGTTGGTGCAATCATTTCTGCTAGTAGTTGTTGTTATGTTTATTATCTCTCTCTCTCTCTCTCTCTCTCTCTCTCTTTCTCTCTGTTCTTATAAATTTCCCTTTTGTCATTCTCACTCTTATCCGCTAACCTTTTGATTTGTTAATCTAATTTTCGTTTTCTTACTATGTGCATAGGACCCCTTCGAAAAAAACAGTGGCAGTATGTAAATGCCACTAGAAATCTGCCATATGATATATATATATATTTCAATTATTGGTATGGAAATAAAAACACACAAAGAAATATAAATTTCGTATTTTCCCTCTCGCCTCTCTTTATCTGTTCAACTTTCTGCCACTCTCTCACCTATCTTTGCGAAATTAACATGAGTTACAACTATTCATGCTAAATTCATTACATTATTTGTACATGTGCATTGGTACTTGTTAGTGGTTGGGCAGGGGATGAAGGGATGAGGTAACCATGGGAACGAGCTTACCTCTACGAGAGATTGAGCATCAGCTTCAACCCTATCCCGGTCAATCTCATCTGATTCATCGCGAGCTCCCTGCAAATGAGAGAGGGATAGAGAGAGAGAGGGAGAGAGAGAGAGGGAGAGAGAGAGGGAGGGTGAGAGAGAGAGGGGAGAGAGAGAGAGGGGGAGGGAGAGAGAGAGAGAGAGAGATAGATAGGGGTAGAGAGAGAGATAGATAGGGGTAGAGAGAGAAAGAGAGAAATGTGAATTTTGGAATAGATTTCCTATTAATGTCAGATTAACAATGTCTAAAAATAGGTTTCGGAATTCTGTTAGAAGTCATTTTGAGAACAAATCATGAATGAAATAACAAGTTAAATAGTCTTCATTTGTACACAAATCATATTTTACATTATCAGTTTGTATATTGTCGGACGTTAAGGATTATTATATTTAAAAGTATTGATCGTAATAGCAAATTCATTATTTTTGTTTTGTCACGTTTTCTAAACTGATTTGTACCAAAATACTTTGTTTAGCTGTTTAAGGGAAAAAGGTTCGACTAGCACACGTGCTATTATCTGGCCCCTTTTACTTTTACCAACCACTACTTTCTCTTCTTGTACATGTAAAGAAATATAATTAAATGTATCACTGTATTGCTGCTGGTAATACAATCAAACCAACCATTAAGTACACAGCCGCTGCCCCTTAGAGGCAAGACAATGAAGGTCTGCTTCTGCC
This sequence comes from Strongylocentrotus droebachiensis, assembly GCA_035222895.1. Lineage (NCBI taxonomy): Eukaryota > Metazoa > Echinodermata > Echinoidea > Camarodonta > Strongylocentrotidae > Strongylocentrotus > Strongylocentrotus droebachiensis. The sequence goes on along the minus strand of JAVYIG010005956.1, from coordinate 70,777 downwards.
TAACGAAGATAATGATGGTAGTAACTAAAGATGAAACAAAAGATCATTTCAACTACTGTCACCGTTATATTGATCACTTGACTGGTATTAACATAAGATATTTTGTATTATTGTGATTATTATTAATGATTTCATTGACCTACCGTGCATAATCCTACCAGCAGACGTTTGAGGTCACCTCCGGTCTCGCTCTCCAGGTCGCCCTCGAGATCGTCGCCATATCCAGCTGAAATCATCCAATCAAATTATTGTGTATCAAATAATTTCGTTTCAATTACCGAGATGTCACAATACAATACGTAGTTATGCTAGTAACAATAAAGGTCACATTTTTATAACGCGTTGTACAACGTTTCTAGGTGCTTTACATAATATTACCCCGGTCATTGGATTAATTTTTAATAAATTCCACAATTATCCGCGCATATATATATATATTGCTCTCTCTCGCTCTCTCTCTCTCTCTCTCTCTTTCTCTCTTTCTCTTTGAATTATAAATTTATATTGCTACTCCAACCACATTAAACATTGGCATCCTATTGGTTACACCTTTAACTCCCGGCTGAAAAGAGGCAAATCCGGATAACCAAATGACAGAAGTATTTCAAACCAGGTTGAGTTCTGGTACAAGTGAAGAAAAAAATGTCTGGAGCATTCTCATTTTTGTATACATATATATATATTTTTGTTATAGTTTCGACGAATATAAAAAGACCCCTGAAAGCGACCACTCTTCACATGCATATCATGCCAAAGAATACCATCAGGATGAACTAACAGAAGTGTTTCTTTTAAAAGTGCCTTAGGAACTACGATGAGAAAATTGCATTTCAAATTTGTGTCGGTAAAATATTTTGTATTATAATGATTATTAATTTTGGTTTAATTCACTAAAAATAATATATCGACGTTCCAGTATTGGAGATTGGTTACGAATATTCCTATAACATCTTTTTATAAGATCAAAAAGTTTCAGATGAATTCAATTTTGTTTACCGAAACTTTGTATTACCTTTTAGGAATAGGCTAATCACTCGCTATTACTGCACTCGAGTCATCAACTAACTATTTTCGTCATTTTGTAATTAGAGGGCGCTATTGCACATACAGAAACCTGTATGATCAAGGCACATTGACAGAGTTTGGCCAATTCTGTTTATACTGCGGATAACGATATAATTATTGGATACTTATTCTCTGTTGTCCAATTGTGAGAGAATAACATGGACAATAATGTTTCCACGGAAACCAAATTTGTGAAACGTTGTGTACAGACGACCCTGCTTCTGTTCACATTTAATGATTTAAACTCTAGTAATATGCAAATTAGAGAGTCTTTTTGATGTAGTACACATTTTTTGTGTGGATAAATATTGAAATGCTCACCTGCTTTATATGCTGCCTTGATCAGATTAATTTGCTGTGAGATTTGGAAGAGAGAAAAAGAAACGAATAATAGTGGCCATGTATTTTGTCTCTTTTGATAAAGAATTTCGTGTTGTAGAACCTCTCTCGAAGGAGTACCTGTCTACAGTTTCCCTCGAGTGACCTTTATACACAGGTTGGACTATACATTAAACAAACATTTTATACAGTTAATAGGTAATGAACAGTGGAAACAAGAAAGGGGCATTTAAGCTTGCCAAGTTAATTACAAGAAAAGAAAAAGTATATTTACAGATGAAGTTTGCCGCTATGAAATTTACGGCAGACGAAAAGTGCCTTAAACCACAACTCTAGCTTACTCTGTCCATCTGTTCATTGTCACAGCAGTACACAATTAATGATCTTTAGAATAAAAATAAGAAAGTACAAAGGAGAATTTAACCGAAGTGGAGGAACTGCGATAAATATCATGTAAACAAAAGACTTACGGCGTTTGAGCGAGCACACAGTATTTCTAGAAGGACTGTTTCATTGGTTCCAGCTCCCTGTTGTGAAAGAAAAACGAAGAAGAAAAGGGAATTTGTTTATAAAATAGTGAACTTTCAAGAGGAATACCATTTTAATGTTTTTGTTTAAGGATAAGTCCGGAGTTGTCTCGCTTTAATATTACAAAAATGGTTGCATTTCTGACATTCTTTTTGCATATTTTGATAATTTATCCTGTCACGAAATTTGACTTTATAATTCGTTGGTAAGATGATTGTATTATCTTAATCGTTCAATTGTTGCCAAAATTAGTACTTATAACTAGACGTATTGTTTACTTTACAGTCTACCATGTTTGACCAAAGTGAATTCCTCAAAATTGTATCTTTTTGCTAAAATTATGACTAAATAATCTGTTCCTGGGCATCGTCATCACTCTTTGTAGAAATAATTTCGATATAAATACGACTGGCCTTCGTGTTTTATCATCCTGACCGATCGTCATCTTTAAGGCTCTCGTTTTTAGCCCTTACCGACATCGCATTCTTCAGACATGTGGCATCGAAGAGAGGAAGAGGAGTCATGATACCGACGATGATGTCCTCGAAATCTCCCTTGAGCTCGCTCTTGAGGTCATCGATCAGGTCCTGGATGAACAAATTGAGAAAACGACATGACAGTATATTAGAAAGGCTCAGTGGCGTTTTCAGACCGTCGCTTCAGGGAAGCGGGGGGGGGGGAGCAAATGTATTAGCTTACTATGACCTTATTATCCATACGTTTAGTCCAGTGAGACAATCAATTGTAAGGACTTTGACTTTCATGAAAGGGGGGAGAAACATCCACGAACATTATTTATTTTGTTTTAAACAAAGTGTTTCGAAAATGTGTCTTGATGTCTTTCGTCTAAGCATGCAATCGCTATCATATGGGCTTAAAATATTATACTAGTGTGTAAAAGGTGGTTACATTTTTTTCTTGATCGGAAGTCTGTCAGGAGGGGAGTATTGCCCCCCCCCCCACATCCTTCATTATACTCAGCTGGAATCGATCGCTAATAATACGATACAAAGGATATGTAGTATTAAAAAACAAAGGAGGTAAAACAGGAATAAAAAAAGAAGGAGAAAACAGAAGGAGATCACAACATATGGGAGGAGAAAAAGAAGAAGAAAAAGAAGAAGGAAAGGAAGGAGAACGGATAAAATAGGAAGAAAAAGAGTGAAGTAGAGGGGCAGAAAAAGTAAATAATTCACCCCTTACAATGGAACTGGTGACCCCCTCTAACTGGCAAGATCCACGCAACGCCCCTGGTCCCAGTAGGTATCTCTGACCCCCCCCTCCCCCCACCCACCCCCACCCCCTTTATACCCAACTTACCCTGCCATAAGAAGCCTTGTAGTGCTTTGAAAGTTCTTGCCTCTGGTCGTTAGTTCTGTAGCACAATATATCGAGGATAGCTTGCTCGTCAGTACCTGGAAATTAAATAATTCAATTACAATAACCATTTGGTAAACTGTGCAAAACAAAATAACTACATCAGTAAACTGGTTTGAGCTAGAATTGCGTTAATTTATATATTAGCCCATAATTGACGTCCCGTTGGCTTTGAATGGACGTTATTATTGCTGTTTTGAATGGAGAGTGCTTCTGTAACGGGTTGTAACTAGTATGAACGAAACATCTATAATTCTTGTTCTTAGACTTAGGGAAAGCGCTATACGTCGACTGGACAAGGACCTTTATAAATCAAGATATTACTATCATCATATCATTCACATACTAAAATATCTTTGATGCGATCAAATTCTCGCTACCCCAAATAGCGATTCTGCCGAGATCCGGGGAAAATCCTGAAATCCGCATTGCATTATGGGATAGCTTTTCGACATTACAGCTTCCTGTGCAGGCGTTCGTGATCACAACACTCTCTTTCACGGTAGAGTTTAACGGCCTTTTGTGCTAAAGTCACTAATTCTGCCCGAAGCTTTCCATTGCATATTATAATCTGTACCAATTACACTGATTGGCATCGATTTTAGCGTGCGTGAAAACTCTGCACAGCGAACACAGGCGCTAGCGCCAGCGGGATGGGACTCTATACCGGAAGTTGTAGTGACGACCCGAGAGAGTGAAAATTACCTCGTCTCGCGAATTTCGAGATTTTCGTACCTATTTAGGGTAGCGAGAATTGGTATAGATCAATTTTGGAAACGCCCCCCTCTCAAAAATGAAATGGAAGCTATTATTACCAATCATGTGAAAGAATGTGTTGACTAATACGTGATGATACAAATTTTGTCGGGAAACCGCCTACTAATTAATACATTTGCTGAATTATTATATCTATCCTGACTGGAAAGATATCGCGTAGATCCATATACATCATTGTGTACAGTGCTTGTAACTTTACCAAGACTGGTACAAATTTCTTATCATTTTGATGATTCCAGAACCTTGCAGTACACACCAATACTTATATGCTAGATGATCAACATTTTCGGATCGATTCCACAACGCCTTTTTTCACAATGCAATCGCATAACCAGAACTCGTCTATACCTTTAAATCAGTGATTAAGTCCATTTCGATCAAAGGTACAATGGTATTCAAGGTATGCGTCAGGCGTGTTTCCAATCATACGCACTCACCTTTGAAACCAGGTGGGCGTGTAAGGCTATACAATTTGTTATACGTGGTACCTCCTTTAATCTTGAATAAAGATCAAACACTTCAATCTTTAATTTGTTTGACCAAGTACTCGAAAGTTTGTTCTTGCCCTTTGAGCACTGTTAATATTAAGGTAGGGCAAACATAACTCAACAAGTTTACATGTGAATATATGCTAACGTTATAACCGGTATCCAAACATTTTCATTGAACGGTGTTAAAGGGAGCGAATATTGAGGAATGCGTGCCGCGATAAGGAGTGAGTTTATGTTTGGCAAAGTTAAGTTACTGTACGCTAATTAAATAAAAATAAAATAACCTATGCAGTTTATCTCCCCATACATCCTTTCCGAAATTCGTTGTCTCCTATATTTCGTTAAAAGAAAAAATTGCAAAATTCTGGCATTCAGTATCCCCCCTTTTAGAGGAGGGGGTGGGGGGGGGTGTTGATTTATCTGCTTTTGGTGGGAGGGGGGTGACACGGTACTCAAACCCTCAGTTTTATGAATTTTGGCTTTGAAGATTGTTGTTGATTTTACCCGTAGGTGGAAATACAATTTTATGTCAGACTGAAGGGATTAATAAAACCGTTCTTATCATACTCCTGATCATTCAATATTGATTTTGTTTGTGAAAGAGATTATAATGTGAAAGAAAACATAGCGACATATTTAAACAAACCATGTTTTATTTGGTAATAAAATGACAAGTGCTTGCCATAAACAGAGTATCGACTTCATACGAAATGTCGAATATTCTACAATTCATCTTTTGTTTAAATATAGAATGCAACTATGAAATAGCATGATATGAAGTAAAGGAGGGAATAATACAAAAAGAAAGAACAAAAAATTAAGGAAGAAGGAAAGATAGGACATAAAACGAAAAAATAAACGAAAACGAACAAATAAACAGGCAAACAAACAACCAAAAAAGAAAATATTTTTTTAAATATTGCCCCCCCCCCCCCCCTCCCCCCTACAAGAAAAAAGAACCATCTAACTGTGCAGTTTGCCCCATGAGTCAAGTCAAACCTTCTCGGTTCTTGCACGACCGAGATTTGTCTTGGAGATTACATCTATGATTCATGTGTGCTAAGGATGTACAGACAGTGACTCATAAACCCTGTACAAATCAACCAGACTTATGCAAGGTGTGGATCGATGAGACGCCGGTGCAAGATTCATATCACAACATAATCTCATCAAATCTGCTTTCTTTAATTATGAAAAAGAAGAAGACAAAACATGCAAGGTGCGCATGATGATGATTGCCAGTTTTGATAACAATATCTAGTTTGGTTTCATCTGTTCAAGCATTGAAGTATGAGATGGGGAGGGGAGTACGATAAGGAAAGAAATCGAAATAAGATAAATCAAACCAAGGTGCATGTACATTAAGCTGCACACAACCGTATTAAGTTTTGAAAATCATATTATTATTATTTTTTTTGGATCCTATTTCTGCATTTGTCAACATAATGTTAAGTAATATACAAACTAGGCACTTACAAATGTTAAAATACATATATGATAACATCATGATATAAATCAATTAAATAACTATATACCTTTAAAAAAACGTAGTTGACAAATCATTTCAAGATTGAAATATGCAGGAGACCACCATCTTAAGCTAGAGTTTAAACGTGATGGCGGCCATTGGAAAGAAACTATGGACGACCAAACTTGTAACATATATAATCATAGATAAATTAATTATTACAGCCACATAATGAAGGGAACCGCTTTTATTTCAGGAATAACTGTTAAGTGTAAATGTGTATAATATGTAAGTGTATGTTTTTGTGAAACATGTTATTCATGTTCTTTCATGTACAGTATGTGTACGCACATGACTGTGTACGAGTGATTGTCTGGAGCGCTTAAATTATGACCTGTATGCTGATAATAATTTATGCATGTGTGAGTACGATTGCTACGAGTGCTTAGCTCACATGCATACATTATGTGTCTGGGGCGCATATTGATTAAATCATGACGTGTGGGTTGATAATAATTTACGCTTCATGGCAGCCTTGAGAGAATGTATCGCAGTACATGATTTAACATTAGTAATTGTGGGACCATTCCATAGGTCAGGGATGGTGGCAGATAGATTCATGTGCAATTAGCAAATTGGGGTTTCACTTGAGAGTTCTGAGAGTTTCGTGTCGGATAAGAATGTATCGTGATGTTTATACCAAACAGGTTGTGGAATGCCGGACGAATTCGGTTATTGGAGTATTTGAACATAAAGATTGCAACCTGTAAAGTATTGATATAAAAAAACTGTTAGTGTTCTCAGCTTCTGAAATAAGGTTCTGAATTTGCAAGGAATGATAATCCGGTCTAAATGCAAAAAGTCCTTGTTTGCAGTAAATTAATTAGGTTTAGTTTTTTCTTCGCACAGCTTGCCCAAACAATATTATACTCAGTCATATATGGAAGTATCATTATTTTATATAATAAAACAAAATCTTTTAGGTAAAAGCTCGTTTCTTTTTCCAAATAATGTCTACACCTTTAGATATATAATGTTTCAAGCCTGTCTTGCGCCCTCTGTATAGCAAACAATGCCTGAGCGCCGTGAGCGGTCGCCCATGATCCCCTTTTTTCTATAATATCTTAATTGAGAGCTGATTTGGTGAGATAACCACCTGTCAGTGACCATGCAGGGATGTCTAATCCCTCCTAGTCAAATTAGTGTAGACAGGCTTTAATATAATCTAAATGGTCATTCCATCAATAATCACTCCGAGAAACCGTAAATTACGCTTTAGTTCTAAGGGCAAGTTATCAATCAATAATTGTCATATCTGTGGTTGAAGTGTATACAAAATGAGTTGTGTTTATGTTAATAGATAACTAATTGCACTTAAATCATGTTGACACTTTTGGATCTCCAAATTAAAGGTTTTCAATCTGCAGAAATTGAATTATGACAGAAATTAAGAAGAACAAAAAAAAAAATGTGGCGCAAAACAAGGAGGTTGTGAAAAGAATCCTCTGAAATATGGTTGTTCTAAAAGAACAAGAAATAATGTAAATCGACCAATAAATAAATATTGAGAAGAAGATCAGCAAAGATGTTGCAGGGACGTTTCGTTATACCGTTCTCGAAAATAATCCTCGTCTGAATTCATTTATCCTCCCCCCCCCCCTCCCGCGCGAAGCGCGGAAGCTTTGACGTTTCATTAAATCAGTAGAGAAAGAAGACGAAAATATGAAAAACAATATTTTGCCTTGATTAAGAAAAATTGAAAATTGTATCAGTATTAAACAGGGAGAAGGAAAGGGGAGGAAATTAATCAAAACAAACATTGAAGAATCCAATTCAGTGTTCTTTCGTGATGCATACGAATGAAAGTACATACAAAGGTGAAATAATAAATTGAAGAGCGATGATCAATCAATTCTTTGACGTTGATTGATTGAATAAAAAATAATGAAACAATGTGGTCTGAGGGTCATATATCTTCGAATATTAGAAAGTTTCATCCACCATCGTGTTGTTGAACACTATTTGCAATTTAATTTTAATGCGGTGACTTGTCGGTTACGAGCAGAAGGTCATTTCAGGCTTCTATATTCTATAATACTATCAACAGATATCTGGAGAGAGACAATTCGTCACATCAAGCTACGAGAAAGTATATCATCATCTCACAGAATTCTACTCGAACACCGCATCGAAAAAAAAATCACCCCTTTTTTTTTCTTCTTCCTCTTTTTTGGTCCCTTTTAGCCCTCCTTTTTTCCTTTTCCTTCCTTCTCTCTCTTTTTTATAGCGGGGGCGGGGGGGAGGCAAAGGCCTTTTGCCCCACCCCCATCCCGATCCGCAACTTGTTGGCGGGAAAATTGCAACTGATATCCCCCCTTCTTTTCTTTACTTCTTCCTCAATTTTCCTTCCCTTTATCTCCTCTTTTCCTTTTTTCTTTCCATTTCCTTCCTTCCTTCTCTCATAGTTTGTTTTATTGGGGGGAGGCAACAGCCTGGGAGGCAAGGCCCTTTCGCCCCCCCCCCCCCCCGATCTCCTACTTTTCTTTTCTTCTTCCTTTTCTTTCTTTCCCTTTCTCTCCTCTTTACCTTTCCCTTATTGTCATTCTCTCTCTCTCTCTCTCTCTCTCTTGCGGAAGGGGGGGGGGGGGGGGGGGGGGGCAAGGCCCGCTCTCCTCCGCTGGATCCGCGCCTGCATCTACTTTATATCTACTAACGTTAGACCCTAATAATGGATCTAGAAGATTGATTGACTTGGTCTCAGTGACGGGTAAACTTTTTTTTCTCAATTACTTGGTCTAACCATGAAAAAACCGTCTAATTTTACTTTAGATTTTCAAACAGTAACGACCTAAATTAGGCCTAAGGCCGAGGGCTGTACTCTACATTTTAATAACAAATTAACATTAACGTTAGAGTTAACTTAAACTGTTGTTTCTCTGTGATACAAGTGGAAAAGGAACACTTTAAAAAAACAATATATATATCTTTCCCCTTTTTTTTTCCTTCCTTTTTTTTCCCTTCTTTTTTCCCTTCCCAGTTATGTAACAAGTAAATTTCTAAGAGAATTTCTATGATAATGATTAAATACCAAGGAATTTAGGAGTTTCATGGCTACCAATTCAATGGAAATTTGTATTAAAATAAGAGCCCCTGTCAGCCCTAAAAGAGCCCCCGTGAGAAGACTCACGGGGGCTCTTTTTTTTGTTAGGAAGAGCCCCCGTGGACAAACAATTAATTTTAGCCCTGGTTACAAACACTGTACACAGAAATACGTATATGGGACTACACGAACATGTGGCATAAAAATCCGTCCCGATTTGTATGCTGTTACATATTAAGGCATTTGAAGAGCCATGCTTTTCAGGAAACATTTTTTATCTGATGTTCTTCCACACTTGCATAACAACAATGATAACGCTCACAAATTATTTTTCACCTCTTCCCAGAACTCAACCTTCTCTTTAAGTGCAGCATATTGACGGCTAGGCTATTAAACTGGGGTAATATGACATTGTATGACGAGATTCGAGGGGCCACACAAAGCCATGTTACTGTGGTTCTCACACCCTCGGCTGTCATCAGCGAATTAGGGTTCGAAATATCACATAATCCTGTTAACCTCTTTAAATCCAAGAGTTCAACACGTACCGACTTTTCAGGTTTAGATTTAAGAACTGCCTGAGTCATACGAATTTATGGGGTCGCACTTTCATTCGAATTTGAAACTAACAACCTGACAAAATCGATGGCTCTTTTTAGTCGCTATAGAAATTATTCCAATCCTTGTTCACATTGACACACTCTGACATTTGATCTGATTATCAAACTTGTACATGTTTCACGGTGACGAAATTATGACATTTTCAACCGGATATACGTTTAATGCAACGCTTGTTGCATAAGATCTTTAGATTCGTGCGGCAATTACCGAAATGGATTTTTTTTTTAAATGTGGACAGCACAGTTTTATGAATATGAGACATAATCTGGAGATAGGTGGGGTGGGGGAGATGTCACTGGGATCCGGACACCGTTTTTCGGCTAGTGACATTTCGTGTGTGTAGTCATTTTTTATTAGGATGATTATTATTATTATTATTACATATTGTTTTTTTCTTCCTCGCTTGCATGCTTGTTGGAAATGTGAGGTTTCAAGTCAGCACTGGAGAAAATGTGGTGACCTTTGGTGACCTTTGCTTGTATTTGTTTTATTTTATTTTTTTGATACGCAGGTTGATCCATCTAATAGTCCATTTTCGTTATGTAACTAACTGTAATGCATAAGTCTTTGTGAAGTGCCTCAATACACATTAGTTCATTCACCTGATAAGAATTATGGTATTTCAATAGGCAGAATGCAACTGCATATATTAAGTGTTGCTAGGTAGGTCAAGCCATAATTTGTCCTACCTGGAAACAACTAATGTATGAAGTTCAGATTCTGTCTATTGAAATACTATTATTCTTATCAGGTGAATGAAATAATTTGTATTGAGGCACTTCACAAAGACTTTTGCATTAAATTTGGTTACATAACGAAAATGGCCTATTGCGAAAATCTGAAGTCGCCTTGTTTACTATCTACAAGTTCTTACCGAGTCCTTTCATGGCTTTCCTGAGGACCTGCACATCAGTATCCTTGTCGAATCCCTCGAATTCCGTCACAGTAGGCTGAAATATGTAAACAAAGATTATGTAACAATTTTTTCGAAAGAAAATAGTCACACCTAAACAAACAAATGTGGGTCAGGCCATATGCATGTGCTTCTTTGGTCTTAAATCCTTTTAAATGATAAATTGTGCCTCGTGCTTCAGTGCATCATTTTCATCTGGACGCAATGTATCTAGGATTTCACAGAACCTTGTTTCAATCCACATGATAACCTTTAATTAGTTTAGACAGCTTCTTGTCTCATGTTATCTTTTTCTATTCCCACTTGTCTACTGCGCCATTTCAAACGCGTAAGGGGCATAAGGTATGTATCTTGAATCGCGAATGAAAACTCAAAGGTTATTAAACCCAAATCAAGAACATATATGATGATAAATATCAAAGAAATTGACAGCAGACTTTCATGAAAAAAGATAACATCCAAAAAAATCTTTATCCCGTTTGTATCACTCAATATTAAAGGTAACCTTAAAGGTAAAGACCAGTAATGGTCATGCGATTGCATTGTGAAAGAAACGTTGTGGAATCGATCAGAAAAGGTCGATCATCTAGCATCTAGCATCTGCAAGGTTCTGGAATCATCAAAATGATAAGAAATTTGGCTCATTCTTCGTAAAGTTACAAGCACTATACACAGAAAGATGTATATGGGACTACCCTATCTCTCTCACCAGACCATGAGAGAAATAAATTTACCAAATATATGAATTAGTAGGCGGTTTCCCGGCAAATTTTTTATCATCATGTATTAGTCAAAACATATTCTTTCACATGATTGGTAATGAGAGCTTCCATTTCATTTTTTGAAATTGGGGCGTTGCCAATACTGGTCTTTACCTTTAAACAAGGGATGCGAATGAAGTCAAGATTTTAATCATCATAAGAAAAAGAATATCATAAATTTGTGCTTGTAATAATCATTTCATGAATTTGAGTTTATATTGGCACCTTTTTGTCAACTGCCTATTAATAGTCAATGTAAATATATGAACATGAAACCGAGAACTATCGATGTTTTATCATAACTTAATCACGATTATGATTAATAACCGGCACATATTTGTAAAGCTTAGATCCTCCTCTTTTTATTTGATGCAACTCATACATACGATGCATATTTCACCTTTTATTATTTACACCAGTTCACGGTTGCAGTCTGAGCATGAGCAGATAAAGGTCATTGCAGAACAAATTTTGAAATACACGGAGACGAAATACTGGATACGTGCTCATGAAAAATGTATTCATGCACATTCAGTGCACTCCATGATACACAGGTGGAATTATTCTTTGAAAAGGGGAAACAGATGCTATTTATATCACCTCCATCGCTGTAGGAGAGATTATTTCAAAATGTACAAAGTGGGACCTATTCATGTTTTGAAGATCTGTGGATATTCGGGGTCATTGCGGTAATATGCTAACCGTGAACTGGTCTATTTCTTGCTGTCTGCTGCCTCGAGATCACTGGAGCGAAAAAATATAACTATCCCTATTTTGTGAAGGTTTAATCCTTTTTATGCAGAGGGATTCTTCTTCCATTCTTGACCAGAAGTGCGTTTGAAACTCAATTAAGTGGGGCGTCACCCATGCGCATTGAACATTGTTTCCAGTCTTAAGGTCTTAATCTACTACTAAATGACATGGAATGCCTAAATATTAGGGCTTATTTGCACTCTTTAAAAAAGCACACAATAGGGGCACTGCAATTTATATTTCAAGGGATGGATTAGAGTTTTTATCGCTCACGACGGCTATATCTAGATGTTTTGAATTGCCAACTCGAGAGCGTCCTGGGGCTCTGCTCGTGCTCAAAGAAGACGAAAGACTTTGAAATTCAGATACCGCACGCCAAATTATTTTGTGATACCCTCTCTTAAATTTGTTTTAAATCACTCATGCGTGAAATATGCCTCATATGAGTTGCCTCAAAAGAAAGAGGAAGATCTAAGCTTTACAAATATGTGTCATTTATTAATTATAATTGTGATCAAGTTATGATAAAACATCGATAATTTTCGGTTTCGTTTTTTTCTGGGACGCACTGTATAGATATGATAGACTAAAACAACAACGTACCTTGTTCTACATTTCGTTCATCCATATCATGATATTATCATAAGCAAAATATCCTTACGTTGTCATCGATATAGTCTCTGCAATCTAAACACTTGCCATTCTCTTTTTTCTTTCATTCGTGCGTTAATCAACAAAATATCATGATATATTTCGAGATGAGGGTTCGGCACAAGTGGACCTCTCGCTCTGTATATATCACTACTTGGACTTTATCCTCTCTGCTAATTAAGACATACTCAACCATCATTCAAACAAACATAACGGAGGCTTCTAATCATTAATACCCTAGTGATGTATTACGTACATGTGGAAAGACAACGTCTTAATAAATCCTGTACTAACTGCACAATTAAACATCACACAATAAGCAGCTCCTTTTAACGTATTCGGTTAGCTATTACGTGTATGTGTCTACAACGAACTAAATATTATAATGGTGTACATTGTATGTTCCCGGTAGGCCTCTATTATTGATTTGGAATTGCCATGCCATGCATAATGCGATGCACAATATTATCATTTATTGCAATATTTAAGGAAACATGCCATGCATAATATGAAGCTCAATATTATCATTGATTGCACTATTTAAGGAAACTGAATGTTCATTGTTGGGAGTGGGAATCGAATCCATATTAATCGTCTGTTGTCAGTCGCGGGTAAAATGGCGTGCAAATGAACAGTTCTAAAATATAAAACATTTCAAACAGTCTACCTAATATACATTGTGTGAGCAAGGATTTAAAGATAAATTAGCCAAGAATAATGCTTCTTCATGTCTACCACTAAACATTAGCAAAAGTAGTCGACATCATTATTTCTTTTTAAATCGTCACATTTCTCTGAAACGTTATTTTTGAAGAACAGTAGTTCTGCAGCAACGGAAATGATAATAAATTATGTTGATTTTCATAAATCTGATTACAGTTATGATCCACTTCCTGTCAAAGCATAAGAGGGGTATCGTCGACTTCAGAACTAACAAGCTACATGCAACAGAGATTTTTTTTTTAAAGAGTTTAATACATTAATGTAAAATATAAGCTTGCATACATGGGTATCGTTAGTAGGAAAAGGATTACTTTAAAGGTATGGGAAAAAGAGGTACTAAAAGCACAGAAAAGAAAAGGAATTCGTATAGGTAACAAGTAAAGATGAAGATGAACAAACTATGAAGGATTAAGATTTTGAAAATAAATCTGTACTCACTCTGTTGTTCATTTTGGTAAATTTGCTGAGGAATTCACGCGAAGAGAAAGATAAAAGAGGTGGAGGATTCAACCGGCACGTCCTGCAGATACTCGGCGATGGAGAAGACTGAGCTGAGGGTGCCTTGTAACAGGAAGAGGACTTCGTGCGGTGCGCCGTGCCTTTATTTACACACGCGCGGCACAGCTCTGCGTCATGAGGTGGGGTGGGGTGGGGTCGGGTGAGGGGCTGGAGTTGTGGGACTAAACAAACGTATTCGTCACAACAGGGGAATTTGAGACCTGGTAAGAATATTAAATCATTGGAAAGTCATGATAGTTGGCCAGAAGTGAAAGTTATACATTAATAATTTTCAAAATGACTGGGAGGTAATATGTATCCTTTTTTTCCCCATCTTCTTCAGGAACTTGGTGGTACAGGGTGGTACAGAGCAGTTTACTGCAACATTAATTTGTGTCTAGACTTCCGGTATAGCAATCGGCGTGGGGCCTTTACTTTAGATGATTCATTTAACAATTGTTATGATTTGTATATGGAACATGCCGTTCTTCTATTGGTTTCAAGAGATTAATAAGGGGCGGAACCATGACTTGTTAATTATTTAAAATGGGCTCGGGAGAGGAGGGGACGGGGAAGGTGAGGGGGGGGGGGGGGGGTGGTGAAGGGGAAGGGGAATTTTCTCGACGTATTTCCAAGGAACATAATTTCAAGAGTCCCACTCGTCTTAGCGAAAATCGAGGAGGAAGTGGGAAGGGGGATAAACAGATGCAGAGAGAGAGAGAGAGAGTTTGAAATGGGGGTACTAAATTTCCCTCCGAAACTCAGCCAGCCCTTTGCAGGCTATTTCGAGTGAGGCGGAGGGAGGGGGAGGGGTATTTTCATTTTCTCGCGGCCGATTCGACTTTAAAGGTAATACAAAGTTTTGGTATGGGGTCATGAATTTGGTTCAAATGAACATATTGGAAGCATATGCGATCCTACAATATTCAGTGATCGTTGTCGCGGTCGAAATCGACTCTAAAGTTATGAAATTGTAAATAATAAACACTTTATGTTGAATAGCTCCCTCTCAAGGTCAAGATATTAATTAAGCTATAAAACAATGTTTATTGACTAAAATCGACCGATTAGCTATTCCCGTTCGGAAATTATATACCACAACTAAATATTCTGAGATTTTCATGGTCGCAGCTACCATTGTACGGACGTAGGAGATTTTTGGAATTTATCAAAATTTACCGGGAGCACCGGTAAATCTTTATATTCAATTTTGTTCGAAAGCTGAAGTGTTTTAGGGGCTAACATTTCTAGTGTTTTCAATACATCCACAGGGGCATCCAAATATATCAAAATTGTAAAGAATGACTATCCACCCATTTTTCAAAATTTCCCAAAACTTTGTAATACCTTTAAGTATGGTTCCAAGGTACGTTTGTTCTCTCTAAAACATTTACTAGAACAAATGCAATGAAACTATCCCTTTTCAGATCGGTCTCTCTATCACTCTTCCATTATATCTCCTCTTCTTTCTTTCTATTGACATATATTCCTCTGTCCCACCTCTCCCCTCCCTTCCTCTCTCTCTCTCTTTCCATCTCTCTTTTTTCCTCTCTCTCTGTCTTCCTCTCTCCCCCATCTCTCTCTCTCTCTCTCTCTCTCTCTCCCTCTTAATGTTTCTTCCTCTTTCCCCACACGCCCCCCCCCCCCCTCTCTCTCTCTATAAATGCAATCTAGTACCATTTAGCTGGTAATGTGGTCAAAGGTATATTCCGAATCCAGAGTACAAAGACACACAACAATAAAGATATTATTTTTCTCCATTTATTCATCAAAATATCCTTTAATGTTTTCAGCCTTTAAATGTTATAATTAACTCTATCATTTCTATGACAACTGTTATTTCAAAATATTCCGACAAAATATACATTTGTAAATATAACCTCCTAAGTAGCATACATACAAATATGACTAAGTTGGAAACATTGCTTTACTTTTCTCAGAAACGAAAACACGAAAAGAGGGTTGAAACCATTCCCGGCTTAAGCCAGGGTGTAAAAGTAAAATATGCTAACAGTGAATATTTTTCATAATAAAATCAGAAGAGTAAGCCAAAACCACCACCACTATAAAGCATTAAAATAAATTATTACTCTACTATTAAAAAATACACAATATCCAAATTATTCCCTACATGCTCAAATTTGGACATGAAGCGATCGAGAAATACATTCGTATAAAAACAAACTTTGCTTGCACTATCTTTAGCCTCTAAGTATGATATTGCTTATATTTATTAAGTCATATTTGTTATTATAAGATTCTTGATAAACCATTTCTTAAAACATGAAAGCCTTTTAATGTGTTCTCATTCATGAAGGCACTTGTGATTTGTGACTAATTTCATTTAGTTACAAAAAAATGTATTTATTCGTCTGAAGAAAATAATTAATACAACGTACATCTTGTCATACATTGTCAAAAATATAATCTATCCTTACCAGAAATAATTTCCGATTTTTTCGTTAATTTTTTTTGACATTCTTATACATTTCTCTGTAATATATTAGTCGTAACAATGCTAGCAATTTCCATTTACTTCATCTACATTTGTATCGACACCCACTCTTAACATTAAAAAGTATAATATTTTGCTTCACACCTATTGGCGAATCTCTCTGTCTCTTTTAAAAGCTACAACCAGTTCTTAATTGAGGGCGCTGCTGTGTTTTGTTTGGGGTAAAGCCAGGGTTTCAAACTTTCTTTCTTCTTTTTGTTTAAGGGGGAGGGATAATTATGAAAATATTTTTTAATATTAATAATAAAGGTTAATCACAATTTCCAGGTGCCCTTTGGGTGTGTGTGGGCCGGGGGGGGGGGCATTTCATGTCAGCCAGTTGGGGGAAAGTTTCTGAAAAGTACCTGCCAATTTAAACCGGTTATCACATTTTTGCCGGAGTTTTTAGGGTATCAAATTTGAAGGTGAGTGACAGATCACTTAAGGGGGGTGCGGGAAGCATTATTTTCTTGGTTATAATATCCTTATAGGTAAACGAGATTTGAGATGTGCAAAATTCAGCAATATCTGCCACGAAATATTTCCAGTCCAGAACGAGTGTTCGCTGGAATCTAAGCAAGAAGTGCATCAAGCGCCCGCCTGAAGTCTCCCCCAACTTCACTCTTAATGGCATCGGCCAAGCTTGTGCTATGATGGGCGCGGTAACTATGGGCGATGTCTCCCAGGTCGAGCTAAAGTGATGAATGAAATTGGAAAGAAAGGAAATGAAATAAAAAGCACAGAATATATTTTAAACTTAGCTAAGTATTTTTATCTTAATGCTAAATATGTTACCCAATGCGGATGTAGTATCGAAAATAATATCGCTAGTGATATTCGTTTTGTCTCGCAATGTATGGTCAACAAGGGATCTAAAAGTTCACGACGTTTCGTGCGCCGCTGCAACAGTTCGTCAATATTTGTATCTTCCTTCATCCACAGTATACATGCCATAATAATTAAGTGTCATAAGCTGAGATCAAGTCACCTTGTCAAGCTGCGAAGCCCTATAAGATATCACTCATAAAAATAAAAGCAACAAACGAATCAATCAATTAATTATGTTATGTTATTTTACCGTTACTGCTTAAATCTATTCACATGTAACATAAGCGGACGTGGAGAACCTCATGACAGAATGGAAATTCGTAATCCCCAGGCGTCCGCTGGTGGCATTTTCACTGTCTAGTATTAAACTCTTTCATGTTATATGTTGTCATTTCTTTTTTGTTACATGTACCTGGAAATTAAATAAATTAAATAAAAATTAAAAATCAGAATAATGGAAATTTCTAGTAATTCTAGTAGATGTATGACTTCTTACCTCACAACGCATGACAAAGACCCTTACGAGGACTGCCTCGTCGGTACCTAAGCCCTTCATTGCCTTGTGCAGTTTGTCCACGTAGTACTGAATGGGGTTGTTGATGAATCGGACTAGGTTGGAAAGATGTGAGAAACAGGTCATTCAATTTAAAATTCAATTTAATTTTAGCCCCTTGAACTATATTTTTGCAAAGGTATAATACCAAAAA
This sequence comes from Strongylocentrotus droebachiensis, assembly GCA_035222895.1. Classification (NCBI taxonomy): domain Eukaryota; kingdom Metazoa; phylum Echinodermata; class Echinoidea; order Camarodonta; family Strongylocentrotidae; genus Strongylocentrotus; species Strongylocentrotus droebachiensis. Next base: position 52,683 of record JAVYIG010005956.1, on the reverse strand, counting down.
AAGACGCAAATTGATGTTACATTGAAGACAAGGATGATTTTTAAATAATGTGGGCGGGGTGGGTGTAGAGCAGAATGAGAAGAAGAGAGTGAGAGAAAGAGAGAGAGAGAGAGAGAGAGGGAGAGAGGGAGATGGAGTGACAGAGAGAGAGAGAGAGAGAGAGAAAGACATAGATAGAGACAGATGGGGTGGGGACGATGGGGGGGGGGTAATTATAGAAATAAATATAGAGCAACAGAGAGGAGAGTGGCATAGGAGGGAAGGGATGAGGGTTGGTCGCTATTGTCTTATGAAATGTTTTAAAACTGCATTCTTCCTCCTATTTACCACTACCGCAGCTGTCCCCTCCCTCCTATACGACCTTCTATTAATCCATCATGAGCTTATATATTTATTGACGACATGGTATATTTTATTTATTCCCGGTTAAAAACAAAAATACAATTGTGCCCGCATTCAGCAAAAGCTGTTTTTCAGCGAGGCCGTGATTACATACAGTATAAGTAGAATAGAATATACAACAATGAAAATACAATTTACAAACAATATGCAAGTTATAATTAAAGTGAACATATATACAGAAATTTAAGTACAAAATAGAATCATAGTGACAAAGTGAGGGGGAAAAAAATTTTATCTACGAGATGAAAGAAGTGAGCAAATATCTGGGATTTTATTAATCTCAATGTTGTAAGATTTAAAAACATTTATAATTCAGATATCGTTGGGTAAGGTATTAAAAAGCTTTGCAGCATGGTATAATGGACTATATTGAAGAAAATTTGTGTGAGGTCTTGGAAGGGTGATTTGTTAGTTAACGCCCTTCTGGCTGTGAACAGACTCTCTGTTTCTTACCTAGATTGAGGTATCCCGTCTTCACGTTACCAGACATCTCCCCCTTGATTGCATCTTCAATCGATTTACTCGTCAACTGAAAGAGAAGAATTATAATCAAAATGCAATCCAACTAGAAAAACGATACAAATTAAGGTGTTTGTTAGCACAAAATTTAGTTCAAGGCTGCTATATTTGCTAGGCAAACATTCTTCCTCCGACGAAGTACTGTCTATTCAATATTTTATGATGAAATATTGAATCTAACATTAGACACACACTCATCATTAATTTTGTTATGACATATATTATTTACAATAAATCCTCGGTATCAAACTTAGAACTACAAAGTCTGGTTTTTAAATATTTTGTTGGTATGGTATATATTATAGTTCATAAAGTGCAAGGCAAAACAAAACATTATTGGCTAAATAATTGAAAACAAGTCAAGAAAAGTTTCAAATTTAAGAAATAAAATATAATAAATATGCAAGATTGTAATTTTTCTCTGCCTGCCAAATACAAAAGAGAACGCCTATCTTTGAATTCTTTAAAGAAAAGTTGAGCGGGTTCTTTCTATCAAACGCAATATATTCGTTGTATTACTTGATAAATGGAGACATGTGCAACTGTTGTAACAATGTTTATTTTACCGATATGTCACAGCATGTACTTTTTCAAATGTATTGTTTTGTTCTTGCTCAAGAATGATTGAATAAATTTTCCTTTGCAAAAAAGAAAAGAAAAAAGATTGCATTTTTTTGCGAAAAAAAGAAGCTTTTAGGCTACAGATTACATTTAAAAAGAGAAACACAAAATAAAGTGATTCTTACCGATCCGTAAGCAGCGAAGACCTGACGGAGATGATCCCGACTGCGACCGACAATGATACGCTGAAACTCAGACTCATCCGTACCCCACTTTGCTGCTCCAGCCTAAAAAATATTCAAGAAATCAAGAGATTAAAGAAATTTAGTGTTGCGTGAAAAGGCCGAGGTTTTAGGCCCTCAAGGGAAAGTCCAAAAAGAAATAGGCAAACTTTGTTGAAACACAGCAACATATTAATTATCTTAGCTTACATAATTTGTTGCTGTTTAGTACACCAACATTCTTGCTGATAATGTAAACAATAGTTATATCAATTTGTCTAAATCTTCAGAAAGAAACGGAGTATAAAGGTTAACTCCGTCTAAAAAGGAAATGATTCGAGGAAATACATCATTCTATAAACGATTTTTTTTTTTTTTTTTTTTTTTTTTTTTTGGGGGGGGGGGGGGGGGGCCTTATATTCACACTGCATTCAGTCTGACTTGTTAAAGAGAATGATCAACTAAAGTCCTATCAAAATGCAAGAGAGGAAAATATCTACACCATTCCTTTTGACTGACACCCAGCTGTTGACGGGAAATTTCTGCTAACCGTTCACGCACAGAATACAAAGTAATTTTGTTATTTTGGTTTTATACATACAGTCATGTGTATTCCAGCGGTACACATTACTTTTATGACAGGCACAACCACAGCGTCTTTTTTATCAATACGCTTCATATTTCTGTATCTTATAACTCAGTGCTCAGTGAATATATTATGCACAAGTCACATATTTCGGCGATTGTCATTCACTTTACAGTACAAAATCGCGGCGGTATTTGTATTTTGTATTCTGTATTTTTGAGGTGGTTTACCGCGACATAATCCGAACAAATCTCTCATGCTTACGTCGTAGAGGGCTTTGGCGTCGACCTGGACTTTAGTAGGATCAACCGATGCACCTTCATCACGCCCTCCCTGGAAAGAAGATAAAGGAACAAAATTTGAAATCAATACATAATGCCAAAACGAATAGAAGAACAGTATGAAAAAGGAGATGAATATAATAACAACAAATAAAACCATAAATCGAGAAAGAGGTCATTAATGATGGAACTTGAAATAAGAGGAAATAATTAAAGATCACATTCTATCCAACCAAATACCTTCACAAGTAACACATCTAAATCCTGTAAATACAAAATTCTTTTTCTGAATCCTAAACATGCTCAATGTAAGATAAGCATTATAAGGGTCGTTTCATACCAATTTGAGAAACAAAATTGGGAGGAGGCCCGATTGCTAAGTGGTAGAGCAGTGGTCTCGTTCTCGTACCCGGTAAATCTCGGCTTCAAAATCAAGTTGATGCGCTAGTGCCCTTTGATAAGGCATTTATCCTTATTACCAAATCCCTCAGAGGGAACTTAAAGCCATTAGTCCACTGGTTGCTTACGTATACGCATGCTTTCTAAACAGTCTGCTAAAACAAACAAACCGACCCACCAAAGGTGATGTGATTTATTATGCCAATAGTGTCTGTTTCTTCATGCAAGTCGTGCGGAAGTTTAAATCAATCTCACAAAGCCTTTAAAATATTGTTTTCATGAAGAAAATAAATCCTTCAAGGTGCCCCCAAAACCCTGATGCGACATTTCATTCCAGTTTTGTCAAATATATAGGGTTATTGCAATGGTTATAATTGGGTTTAGGTAAACGAAGAGGTTGTTTACCACAGAGAGACCGACGAGGAGTCTCTTCAGGTCACCACTGGTTTCTCCTTTCAAATCCTTCTCAAGATCTTTGCTGCCAAAACCTCCTGAAGGTAAATAAATAAAAATACATTCACAATAAAAATTAGTGGAAAGTTGTTTACAGTAAAAATTAAAAGTGTAGGGATAGACACTCTAACGGGAAATTATCAAGAACAAAAGAGCATCTCAAATTAAAATCCAATATATCCAATATATTCGTAGTCTCTTTATTCCTGGGGAGGAGGGGGGGAATGTACTTGAACGAACACAACGTCCATCTGATTCTCAACAGATGATGAGTTCAAGTTCAAGTTCATGTTAAATTTATTCAATTTTGATAAAAACATATTCACGTTCAAGTCATTCTTATACAATCTGACAAACAGAAATGCTGATAATTATACATAGAATCAAGGCTACCATAAAAGCCCAAGGCAGTGTTGTCGACTGAGACAGTCCTCTTTCAGTAAAACAGAACGTGCTCGAATGCAAGATCAATGATATTTCAAAATTTGATTACAGGAATATGCAAAACAAAAACATCAAAAAGATGTAATAAAACATAGGGGAAAAAAGAAGACTAAACAAAATATAATGAAAGTGGTGTGAGTTGTCCTTACCCAACTTATAAGCCTTCTTGATCTCGGCGATTTGCTGCAATTATTATGATTATTAGGGGAAGAAAAAATGCATAGTTGGAATAACATTACAATGATCAAAGACTGATAACAAAGCGTCGACGGCCTACAGAGAAGTTTAAACAAAGATGGGAAATCGTTTGTAGAAATAGTCATTTCCTTTTTTCATACCAATCTTTCGGCTTGATGCATGTAAACAAAAAATTGTCACTTATTATTATTATTATTATTATTTATTCGGCAAAGGAAAACATTACATATCAGTGTACACAATACAAAATAAGACATAATTATCAACCATTGGAACGCCAGGGACAGAAAAAGTTAACTAAATTACTGTGGCATAAAGCCTCCTTTTACTATGCGCTCGATACCGAATAAGGCTCCAATACTTTCTTGTTTTACGCTTAAATGAAATGTTAATGATTCGTCACTCCATTGTGATACGAAAACGTTTTGATGCACATGATTATAATGTGCTTGGTAAATGGTCTTTTGCGTCAGAGCCATTTTAGACAGTTTCGTAATAATATTTAACATGATCATTTTACAGAAGTATCATTGTCTAAAGAAACCGAAACATGTTTCCTATTTCCAAAGAAAGCAAATTGTTATGTTGATATTTATTCACAGGAAATAGGTTCTTTAAACATAACGTTAAAAAACCTTCGGGTGCACGAAATAAACAGTTTTTGGAAGAGGAGTTGAGATGGACTTACCGCGTTGGTACGGGCGCAAAGAATCTCCAAGATAGCATCTTCATCGGTACCTGCACCCTGTAATTAAAACAAAAATGTGAAAAGAAAATAACAGTCCGAAACTTATTCTTTCGTTTTAAACGAAATTGGGAAAATGATCACTAAGTCTACGCGAATCTCAAATTGGTAGTTTGGTTAGTGGATTGTGACGTAGGACATGGATAGCTCTCCCATTTGCCTTGTACGAAAATATCATTATTTTCTGTTTTTCTCGTAAATTCTTTCTTCCCCGGGGCACCTACTCAAAATATATTATAAATAGCAGATTTGTACAAGTCCTCTAAAAAGAATAAACCCTTCTGAGCCATGATTTTTTGAAATGTTGAAACAGATGGGAAAGTAGTCCGGCACTACATCACGTTGAAATTACCTCTTCAGTCATTTTGAAGTACCTATAATTACAACTTTCAAAAGTTCATAACTTTCTTATATTCAAGTAGAATTAATTGAAACTTTCATCAGTTAGAGTGGTTGTCTTATTGGGTTGGATTTCCCTTTAAGAAAAAGGAGCCGATGGATACACCGATTCGGAGAGATGATGATGACAGAAATTGTCATGGTTACCTTCATAGCCCTCTTGAGGCACCTGGCATCGAACATGGCTGGTGTGTCCATCAATCCTAGGATAACATCCTCGAAGTCACCACCGAGCTCACTCTTCAGGTCATCCAACAGATCCTGGATGAAGGAGAGAAAGGTAGAGAAAACGTGATCGTCGTATTTGAAATTGCCATCGTCATCATCATCATCATTATCATCATCATTATCGTTATCGTCATCATTATCATTATCATCATCATCATCATCATCATCATCATTATCATCATCATCATCATCGTCATCGTCATTGTCATCATCATCATCATCATCATTATCATTATCATCATCATCGTCATCATCATAATCATCATCATCATCATCATCATAATCATCATAATCATCATAATCATCATAATCATCATCATCATCACCATCACCATCATCATCATCATCATCATCATCATCATCATCATCATCATCATCATCGGATCGTCATAATCATCAATATCATCATTATGGTCGCGATCATTGGCCATTCCCATTATAAGCATGGTAACCGTTATCATTTTAAAATTCATCGTACCACCCATGCCGTTATATTCATCATCTTGATCTAAAATCAAAAAAGAAGTATTTTCTTACCCGTCCATAAGCAGTCTTGTAGTGTATCTTGATCTCCTGCCTTTGAGCGTTGGTACGGTAACAAATAATGTTGATAATGGCCTTCTCATCGGTGCCTGTGAAAACGGAGAATTGGAACATGATTATGTAAAAACATATTTTTGGTTTGTTTGTTGTTTTCTTTCTTTGTTTTGTGTGTACTATGCAGTTGTTTGTGTGATGGTGTGATGGTGAGATGAGCGAACGTAGTTCGTAATCATCGTGATGAGATACCAAGACTGAAGTCACAACGCCAAACCACACTGGACAGACATTTTGCAGGGGCCCTTAGAAAGAACAGGGCCCCGTTTGCACAAACCTTACCATTGATGCTAACTTTGCCATCAATGGCAATTACCATGGTAACGGGGCTCAACAGCCAATCAAAATCAAGGTTTCCATGGTAGTAACCATTGATGGCAAACTTACCATCAATGGTAAGTTTTGTGCAACAGGGCCCAGTAGTAAAGATACTGATGAGGCTACCCGGAGTTTGATACCATTATATAATTATTCTTTTTTTCTTGTGTATCTAGAAAATGTTGGACCAGGGAAAAGGGGGGGGGGGGCGTTTACCCGGAGGGGTTGTATCCGTTTTTGATATGCTGGAAACACCATTGAAGTATAAATGACAGAGGAACTTACCTAGTCCTTTCATGGCCTTGCGTAGGGCCTGGGAATCAACATCCTTGTCGAAATGAGGGAAGGGAACCACGGTTGGCTGCAAGAAAGAAAATAATATAGAATCATTAAGCGTATGATTATAGTTACAGAAAATCTAAATGAAACATAGTCATTTCACATGATAGTGTTTGGAACATTAAACGCTAAAACATCTTCAATTGTTCATGATTTATATCAAGAGTAACCAACGACTGGGCCGCATCCCAAACTAAATCCACCACATAACGTAAAAGCCCATGACATCCTATATTCGTGGTATATAATATATTTTCCTCTTGGAAGAAGCTCATTTTCAAAACTATGACAAAAGAGGGCGATTGAAGATTTCAGCACATTTCTGGAGTATAGGGCCGGTCATATCATTCGCTTCCGCACTCTCTTAGCGGGATTACTAATAATCAGCGGTAATATCGAAAGGTCAAAAACTCTGTCTAAAGAAATCTCTAGATTTTACCGATATTAGCTTTTGAACTTTTGTTTTACAGTCATTAATACTCATAACTAGGGAAATATCGCAAAATGGACTATTCTGTCTATCAATCTCTCAATTTTACTGACATTAAAAGATACAAATTCAGCTTTGAAACTTTTGTTTTACAGTCGTTTGTAAAATAAATAATAACTAGGGCAATATTGCAAAAAGGACTACTCTGTCTATCAAAGAAATCTCTAGATTTTTATTGCATTTATTGATACAAATAGCACGTAATACTGATTGATTCCAGAACAGGAAGCTCGAAATGCTGTAAGGACAATGTTAGAAGAGAAATTCCCCACATTCTGTCAACATTTCCCCCATGTTTATTTACCGTGATACATTCAATAAATAACAAATGAAATGGGGCAATAAATGAGCATTAACATAGATTGGGATAATATAATAATATCCATTACTGACGTCATATGCCCGTGTCAATAATAAGTTATTAAAAGTTCAAACTGCCATAATCGTGATGGAACGACGCATCCATTATTAATCGAGAATGGAATTAGCTTTCATGGCATTTGTTCAAAAAGAAGAGCAAATATTTGATCCCCGGTCACAGAGTTTCATATTATACCACCCACGCCATTTCGAATTGTTCATAAAGTATACCTTTTTGTACCACACGCATCCTACAACAGTGTGCTATAGATATGTGTACGCATAGATAGTACAGTTCACAATAGTTTTGGGGATAATTTTGGCACGTTCTGAAGGACGTGTTTTTTCTCCAGCCAGCCAAACATTTAATATGCAGCTCTGTATCCCATATATATATCTACGTCAGGGTTATTTGCATGTAGCTCCGAAAAAGGAACAATTAATATTCACAGTTTACTTCGAAATATCTCAAGATTTATCATAAAAACGGTTATGGTCAAGGTTTAAGTAAATAGGCCTAAAGGGATATCCAAACTTGATAGCAAACAACTCTATTAAAAAAAATCATGAAAAATCAGAGAAGCACACTGGTTAAAGTTTGAATGAAATCGGACAACAAATTAAGAAAATCATGGAGTTTTTTAATTTGAAATCACTAAACGCAATGGGAACTTATAATTCACTGAATCGGTAACGTCTCTTTGATGTAAACTACCCGGCAACTTCCATTTGTTTCAACGCACAAAATGAATAAATCTCCTTTTCCCCAAAAAATAAATGACTCAGGAGGGTTTTTTCTCTATTTAGAGGACCTACAGTATTACTATCCATGATATATTTTGAGTAGTACCACAAGGGAAAAGGCATTTGGGAGGAAAAACTAAAAAATAATGATATCAATCCAACGACAGAATTGCTAATTTGAGATTCGCATGGTTTAAATAATGATCTCATATTTCAAACATTTAGAACTCTCTAATTGCTGGTCCGATTTCTGTTTCTCTTATTTTTCTGCTTTCATAGAAAATAACTTATTACGAAGATTGGATTGCCCTCTAACAATATATATGTTCAGAATTCCTAGCAACTTTCCATCATCTATTCGAACTTCCTTTTACAATATTCACTTTTACCCATTTTTCAGCCTTGGCTATTAGTGCGTATGTTGCAGACACTTGAAATAGACATGAAGTTTAGTGTAAATTTGATTCTGGTTCAAGAGTACAACAATTGTTGATATTTTAACATAAATCATTTTAAATATACCTGTTTACTAGTATATTTCAATTTATGTATGTTTCTCTCAAAAAGCCTATACCCTATTATCGTTTACCTCCTATACATAATGGCATCTCTGTAGACGTAATCCACTTTACATTAAGCTGTTGCTATGTCTAGCAAGCCTCTGGCAAGCTTTTAATTCGTCAATGGAAACCATTCTTCAAGAAGTATGCATAACATTTATTAACAAGTCTAGTCTCAAGTTTGCTCGCTCCCGAAATTAAAAAAATATCAGACTGGAAGTGTAAAAGATTAACACCATTTGTACGTAAATTACGAACATATCCCAAGGACCCAATGACACCTTTTCTATATGCACAATTGTTATCATTGTATCAACATATTGTAACATCTGTCTATATCATGATATACCAAAATAGACTATTTTGCATAAGCAGTGTAGTACATCCGTAGTACTATTCTGTTGTAAGGGACCAGCACCACACAAGACTTTAACGTTCTTTCTTGCCGGTTTCCTCATTTGTATAAATCATTGTATTTTGTGTTTATTTTTCGTTTATGTTGTTTGTATGTTCTTTACTTATCTGTAAATATCAATGTTATAATTATGTACGTGCTTATATGACGAATGGAGGAAAATGAAATACTATGCAGACTTGCATACATCAATTTATACCGTATGTTTCAAACAATGAAATCCATCCATCAATAATGCGTGACAGCCATTAGGAGAGGCATTTTTCGGGGTGAATGATTCCAGTGATTTATTATTTGTTTGCGGTTGGTGTCACGGCTATTAAGTTAACCACAAACCATATTTATTTGCATGATTTAAATAAACATAATTTGTGGAGGCAATAAAGTAGTCTAATGAGTTTTACAAACGTCGGTTCTAACTTGTCTTTACTTGTCTTCTTATTTGTTTAGTCTAGTCTCCCGATTTTGTTGTACACTTCTCGTTTCTTATACCACTTTTTTATGGTTTTCTACATGATTAATAACGCAAGGGTACCATCCTGTGTTAACTTGACGGTTAGCAAGAAATAGGACAAAAAGAATGAAACTAAGGAAGGATGCAGCTAACTGTAGCAAATAAGGAAGTGGTAAAGGCAAAACACATCGCTCCGGGGTCGGTTGGTTTGATATGCATTTACCTACGTTTTGGGGACAATTTCTTTTCCCCCTTGTATTCCGTAACACATTACTGAATGATGTGTTATCAATGATAATGATAATAATCACTTCCAAAATTTGGGTTCATTCATCTATAGAGCATTCCCCCTACATTTTGGGGATTATTGAGTTTTCCCCTTGCATTCCCTCGTAACACTGTTCTGACACTGTTCTATTGTCTGGGTTGCACAATACAGGGACGAATCCGTTATTTTGTAAAATAGAGCGCATAATCATTCCTATAATTTTCTTACATGCAAAGAAGAAGGAGGAGAAGAGGGAAAGAAGAAGAAGAAGAAAAAGAAGAAGAAGAAGAAGAAGAAGAAGAAGAAGAAGAAGAAGAAAAAGAAGAAGAAGGAGATGAAGAAGATGAAGAAGAAGATAAAGAAGAAGATGAAGAAGAAGAAGAATGAGAAGAAGAAGAAGAAGAAGAAGAAGAAGAAGAAGAAGAAAAATGAAGAAGAAGATGAAGAAGAAGAAGAAGAATAATAAGAAGAATAAGAAGAAGAAGTTGTTGGGGGGGGGTGGTGGAAGCGAGCAGACGATGGGGTGTGGGCTGTAACAGATTCCACCTGAATTCCGGGATAGCAACGCACTAGTAACAAGCACAAGAGGACCAGTACTTTGAGTAAATACCCTTGAAACGAGCCAATAGTAGCCTGAATTAAGATGACTAATCCTATTTGCGAATTACATTCATTTTGTATAGAAATCTGCTTCCAGGGATAATGTTTCTTCACCCGATTAAGACTTAGTATTAGAAACAGAAAATAAAAAAGAAAAAAAGAACATCCCCTTGGGAGCTTTACATTATATCAACCTTCCCAAATCAATCCTGGTGCCATACTATACAGGAATAAAGTTAATGACAGGGATGTTTGTGTTATCTGAAACCACCCGTATCGTCTCGATTGACTAGGCTTTCTTAAAGCTTATCTGCCATAGTTTACAGGAGGGATTAGAGCGCCATGCAAGGTCACTGGACAGGTGGTTATCTCATCAACTCAGCTCTCAGTTAACATAAGAAAAAGAGGATCATGGGGGCCCAATGGTCACCGATTAGGCATTGTTTGTTGTAAGAGGGCGCAAGTAACTACAAGTAGTGCCCAAAGAATAAGTGTATGTATTCTGAAAAATTAGATGTATTCCTGCCCTTTCATGTACAATATTCCTTACGAAAATGTACAAGATATATATAAATTAAGATATTCCTGGCATGATGTAATGCCTGTCAGCTGGACATGGGCGCAGCCATTTTCTTAAAAATGTGACGTATCTGTTGAAGTTGTACATGTATCATGCACCAAGCTTTAGTTGGAAAGAATTTTTTTAATCAATAACGAAACCTTTACTTTTCAATGAAAAAAATAACAACTGAGATGCTAGAAATTATATTAGGTGAAAAAATAAATAACAGGGGCACAAATTAATTTATAAATACTACACTATAGCAGTTGACAAATCTATTTCATTTATGAGAAACCTTCAACCCAGAAGAGCACTAACTAATTTATGCAATTTGCGTTCTGGCAAGTATAGTACAAAGGATAATAGCAGGTGAATGAAATGCTTCATCACCACACACGTCTGGGAAAGAAGCATCCATAAATTTGAATACATTTACTTGATAAACGACTTCGCATAGTACGTCGCATTATCAAGAAAATGGCGATGCCCATGTCGTGCTGAGAAACTGTACTTTATTTTTGCTTTATACCTCTCTCATACACTTTGGTGGGGAATCTTGTAGATGTATGGGTAATAACATAATAAATCTCTGAGAATAAGTAAAGTTATTACTTGGGGTTCGGTTTCCTTTAAGGACGAGACAGGTAAAGAGAAAGATAGGAAGCAAACAACAACAACAACACACACACATACATATTCGATCCGTATAGCACTATGTTTAAAGGTAAATACCAGTTCTAGTCATGCGATTGCATTGTGAAAGAAACGTTGTGGAATCGATCAAGAAAGGTTGATCATAATATTATAGCATATTAGTATTGGTGTGTAGCCTACTGCAAGGTTCAGGAATCATCAAAATGATACAAAATTGGGCCCAGTCTTGGTAAAGTTACAAGCATGTATATGGGACTACGTGACACGTGCACGGTATCTACCCGGTCCAGATAGATATAATAATTTACCAAATATATCAGTTAGTAGGCGGTTTCCCTGGCAAAATTTGTATCATCACGTATTAGTCAACACATATTCTTTCACATGATTGGTAATAAGAGCTTTCATTTCATTTTTTGAGAGGGGGCGTTTCCAAAACTGGTCTATTCCTTTAATTCTAGACTGCAAAGATCGTACCCCACCACCCTAAACAAAAATGTGGGCAGTTTTTACTGAAATAAACTTGAAAGTGTAGTTAAAGAAAGACTTCGTCCAAATTAATCATAACGGGCGTTGGAGGAGGGGGGGGGGGGGGGTTGCTTAGACAATATATTTTAGGGTAACTAATCCTGCCATCATGATATTTCACAATTACTAGAAAGAAAATACTCAAGTACTGTTGGCCAATTTTAAAATGAATCAAATCAAATTAAGTCATTACATTTAATCTATATTGCAACATAAAAATCAATGCAAATCGATATAAGCGGGTTCTAAAAAAGAAAAGAAAAGAAAAAAAGAGGACCAAAAGGCTTGTGAGAAATGACGCCTTGGCAGATACACAATATCACAACTAGAAAGTAACAATAGAGAGAGAGAAAGGACAGAGAGAGAGAGAGAGAGAGAGAGAGAGAGTGAGAGATAGAGAGAGAGTGAGAGATAGAGAGAGAGAGAGAGTATGTGAGAGAGAGGGGCGAGAACGAAAGAGAGAAGACAGAGAGAGAGAGGAGAGAGAGAGAGAGAGAGAGAGAGAGAGAGGGGATAGAGAGAGAGAAAGAAAGAGAGAGATAGTGGTCAATGGGTGGAAAAGGAGAAGCGAAAATTGCACATTCATTACACTCATTTTAAACAAGGATAATGGTTTAATTTTTTGAGGGGTGTCATAAGCAGATGCGGTGAGTCCCGACGAACACGGGGCCCCATATTTAGGAACAGGAACATGAATACAAGGCTTGTTCGAGGATAAAAGAGAATTGAGGCCTCTCTTCTATCTCCACATCTAACAACCTAAGGAACCATTCAAGGACCAGTTAATTAAACCTATGACTGATTTAACCTGAAAGCTTCCCTGGTTGAGTGACTCAGAGAGACAAATCAACAAGTTTAATTCTCCGGGAGAAAAAAAGGAATTTGTATTGATCATGTTTGCCCACGTGAGTAGAAAAAATACCGGATTGTTGACCAAGCGTGTCCAAGCCCCTGGAAATCTATTCTGACCCTCCCATCCTCAGCCCTCCTTAAATTCTCTCTCTCTCTCTCTTCTTCTCTCTCTCTCTCTCTCTCTCTCTCTCTCTCTCTTTCTCTCTGTATCGTTACAAATAAAGCAGTATAAGGTTGATCACAATCATTTTACACAAACATGTATATCCAAAATTTAATGGTGTAATAAAATATAATAAAGGTCCTCCGTATTTCTCTGTTTTCTATCCACGAGACGACTTGCATACCTCGACTACACGTCTATTATTATTATCAACTCGTTGATCAGCTGTTTGACCTCAGAGGGTGTGTCAAATACAACAACACATACAAGCTCGCTTGTAACTTACTACGTGTAAATACAAAGCCAAGTGACTCGTATATGTTACACATGCACTGATACTACCAGCAAATGCTCCAGCCATTAACACCAACATGAGTAAATCAAAACCAGGATATAGTCAATCAAATATAGAAGACAAGTATTCGCTTACCCTTTGAGCAGACATCTTTGTAATCAATTGTTTTTTGAAGCTGAAATGTTGAAAAACTGAACGCGGAAGTGAGAGAGTTTGGTAAGTTGTGTGTGTAGAGGAACCGTTGGACGGAAAGTGAATAGCAATAATTCATTACACGTACGGGTGCAGTTTTACAGAAAAGTGGGATGGGCCCGTTGTATGCGCTTAGTCTTATAATTCCAGACGCTGTCTGCTGCACGCGATATAGTCTGGTTATACAGACATGTTACCAACAATCATTACGGGTATAATGTTACGAGTATAGTGTGATTCATTCAAAAAACTCACATGACTCGAAATGATTTAATCAATGTAAACAAATAGCATCAGATTAAAGTTTAATCAATGGAGACGTGATGGCTCAGTTCTGTAGTAGAGCACTGGTCTCGTAACCGGGAGGTCCCGGGTTCGATGACCAAGTGTCCTTTGGTTAGGCTTTAATTCACGTCACAAAGTCCCTCGGAGAGGACTTAAATCCGTTGGTCCCCTGGTTGCTTGATAACAAGCACGCGTATGCTTTTTTAGCACTCAGGTAAAACAAACAAACCAAAGTTTGTGATTTTTCTGAATATGAATGTTAGACTAATTCCGATGACAATACTGCTTAAAGGGAAAGTACACCCGGATATCATCTCGGTTTTAATGAAAGCAGAAAAATGAGAGAAACGTGTTAGTGAAAGTTTGAGCAATATCAGATTAAAATGCATTTTTGAAGTTACTTTGACGTATCTTGCGAGCTCCTTTGCTCTGTACAGAAAATGTCATGAACTTTCATTATCTTAGATATTATTTACAGAATAGACTTGTTTCATACAGGGTTTGTATGAAAACATATTAGCAATAATTATATTTAGGGTGAAAGTATGCTTAAAGACACTTTGTCCCTTTTGCAGCCAACCTCAAATTCTGTAGAACTTTGCAGGAATTATGAATATGTCATGTATGTCCTATCTGTGAACTTTAAACCTTAGCAGTGTCCTAATATTCAAATTATGCAAGGAAACCTGTTTACTTGCTAGACTTCACTTTTGAGTGAGTGACTGGCTTTTTTTCTTTGTTGGTAATAACATACATAAAATGAGCTGTAAAGGGTACATGAGCATTTGTTTACATCAATAACCCACTTCTTGTAATGGCCAACATTAAAATGATTGAATCTGTGCACAGCACAGAACGTACGACCATTCGGTACAATGGTCTGTAAATCAAGACTATTACTTATTGGCTCTATAGCTCCTAAGTCGATTCGACAACTAATAGTCGTTATTTTCCCACTTAAAGACATTTTCAAGCCCCCTTTTTTTTAGGGAAGTTCTTAATTAGTATTATCTTTCAAATGCCGTTGGAATTAAACCTTTTCATTTTTTGGGCCTGCAAATGGGACATAGTACCTTTAAAGTTTCGTAAGGGAAAATATATATATTTGAAGATTTTTAGTACAGGGCAAATGGAAGGGAGCCTCGCAAATTACGTCACAGAGTTGCCAATTTGTGTTTGATTGATTGCACCTTCGAAAAATCATTATTCGTTTAAATCAGTTTTTGCTCCAACTTTCACTGACCGGTTTCTTCCATGTTTTTGCTTCTAGTAAAACCAATTTCATATGCGGGTGGACTTCCCCTTTAAACTCGAAAAGCCAATACCAATACAATACGCATATAAAGTTTCACTTATATCTTGAACAAACATCTTAATGTTAACAATAGAGGAAAAGAGTCATCGACAAAGTGAAACTAAAATCATAAAAAAGATGCCCATTTACTTGCGGAAATGATACCATATATAGCTCACGGAACTAGATTGTTTTTCTTTTTTCTAAGAGATATATTTTACTTAAACGGTCGTTTGTCAGATATTTTGTTATGTTATGTAGTTGCAACGCGAAGACCATACGGTATACGAAGGAAGCTATGCGATAATCTATGAAAATGTATTCCAATGTATTCATCGTTGCAAATAACAAAATTGGATTTCTGTATTATCATGATCATGACCAATTATCGTGTTAAACATAATTTTATTTCACATATTTAGTCATTTGGGGGTAATGTAATTTTGGGTCGGTCTGATGTCCGTCTGATGCCGGTCTAGTGCCGGTCTATTGCCGACCTGGTGTCGGTCTCGTTGGTCGGGGACTAACGTTTAAAGGCATCGGCCCTACATGTTACCAGTGTCTGTGATATGGTGTAATATTGAAGACCTACACAAAAATCGCGCTTCAAATTGATCAAGAAGTGCCTCAAAAAAGTAAAAATCTTTGATTGACCGGTTTTTACTATACTCGTTTTTCCCAATGGACTGTAGCGTTATGAAAACCGTTAAGGCCCGGTCACACAGGGAGGACGCATGGGGAACGCACGGCCAGCGCATTGGAAATTTGCAATTTGGGCCAGTGCGTTGTCGTTCGCTAGGCGTGCGTCATCATTCGTTACTCGTTCGTCGAGCGCGCTGGACCAACGCTGGACCAGCGCTATGCATGCGTCGTCATTCGCTGTGTGCGTCGGGATTTTTTGAGCATGCTCAAAAACGTGCGCCGAGCTCGACGCATGAATATACACGCCAAAGGCACGCCAGACATGCGCCGGAGCGCGCTAGACCAGCGCCAGACATGCGTGGAGCGCGCTAGACCAGCGCCAGACATACGCGGAGCACACGCCCTGTATACGCACAGCGCGCTAGCTACACGCCGTGTATTTTGTGTCAGCTCGCTAGCTTTTCCAAAATTATGACAAAAGTTAGGCACAAGTTCTTTTCCGATTTCCAATGCGCTGGCCGTGCGTCGTAGAACGCGGTGCATGCGTGGACCATTCGTCCAGCGCGCTAGCAACACGTTGTGCATTCGTGGAAGTTGTTATCATGTGCGCTCTGTGTACGGTCTGTATGCGCACTGTATGCGCCCTGTATGCGCTCAGCGCGCTAGCAACACGCTATGCATTTGGTGTCAGCTCGCTGTAGCTTCGACAAAAGTTGGGCGCACGACAACGCACTGGCCAAAATTGCAAATTTCCAATGCGCTGGCCGTGCGTTCCCCATGCGTCCTCCCTGTGTGACCGGGCCTTTAGGCAAATGCAAATTTCGTTTCGATTTCCAATCATAAATATCTTGATAATCAGACAGGCGATCGGCTTGTAAATTTCATGGGGTTCCTGACTGACCTAAAGGTTTATAATTATCATTGCAGCATGAGGTAAATCCAGGATTTTGTTTCAAAATCTGAGACAAAGCTACCGGATCCCTTTAACATGCTTTAGATGGGATTTTTACGCCACACAAATAATGTCATTGTGCCACGTTGTGTTTCTCATGGGACAGATATACATGTACCAAATGTTTCAATACTATTTAACTGTTTCCAGCGCAAGATTAATGTAGGCCTATACTGTTTTTGAAAAGGTTGTCTTCGAACTAATCAATCAATTGGTACTTTTGCAAACCCATTGTGTTGCACAAAGCAATTCTTCTCTCAATATTGATGCATAATGGTCAGGGGCGGATCCAGGAATTTCTTCCCAGGGGGGGGGGGGGCACACGGGGGGGGGGGCACACGGGGGGTAAGAGGACTTTTTTTTTTTTGCTCCCGAATTTATAAAAATCGTGCTGGCCGGGGGGGGCACGTCCCTGTTTTTTAGTACATTTTTTGCGAATTTAGGGCTGATTTCAACACTTTTTGGGGGGTCGGGGGGGGGGGCGTGCCCCCTGTGCCCCCCCCCCCCCTGGATCCGCCACTGATGGTATGTGAAAAAATGCACGTTTGATAAACAAGCGACCGCGCACTAAGAGAAGGAAAAACCCGAAGTGTTCATGTAAATATATGCAAATTGGATACATTTTTTTCGTCAAATGCTACTCACAACAGAAACGATACTTCGTGAATAGTGCTTCCGTAAGTCAATATGGTCTTTGGGAGGTAAACATTTTTGTAAAGGGGGATTCATTTTTTCCTCATCCATGTGAATTCAATTCATGTATTGCAGTGAACCCGAGAACAATATTTACTGATGAATTCAATGAAATATGAAGCAATAATGCTCAGCATTTTACATAATCTTCTTAGCTATGGAAGCCTTACTCAACGGCTCACTATTCTTTTTCTTCTTTTCTTTATATTTCAAGAAGAAATAATAAGAAAAATAAAGCTCTCCAACGAAACAACAATCAAGTATTTTCAGCTCCTCTTTAAAAAGATTTATGTTGACGTGTTATACCGGCTGGCCTGGTTTTAGCTAAGAGGGCGACGTAACTGCTTTGAACAGAGATGCTGCTTTAGAGTTGACTAATACGTTGCATCTTAACTTGTAGATCTACATAAACCAGAACGAAAATTCACTGGGGCTTCTTCATGTACATGGACAATTATGAATGAATAAAACTTGTTTTTTGCGCGAACGGGAGGGGTTAGGGGGAGAGGGAGATGGGGTGGAGAGGGGGCTCTGCCCCTGGCAAACCTCATCTTACATACACAAAAATTATCTCCCTAAATCTGCATAGGGTAGTAATATTACATCCTAGAGATTGTCGCCCCCTTCTTCTTTCCGGGTGGAGACCCTGGAGTTACCACAGAGTGGTATCCCCATAACATTGATAAGAAAATTGGGACGAAGTGTACGTGGGCAGCCCGGTAACAACACACCCACTGATAACAAAATAAATAAATAAATACAAAATAAATTATTTAAAAAAACATAAATAAAAACGCGGGGGGGGGGGGAGGAGATGGAACGCTGAGTGGTCTTTGCTGATACGCCACTTGATTACATATACGCTCTCATGATTATTTTTCTTTTGTTTATTCAATTTTTTCATCTTTATCAATAATTCATTATTAAAGTTTATTATACACGACTGACATAAACAAATATAGATTTTGATTTACGAAGCTTTACAAAAAACGAGGAACTTAAATTCAAACATTTTCTTCTTGTATCTCAAAATTGTTATTTGATCTCCAGTCTAGGGACTGGGTAAGTCTTGTGATAATCTAATCTACATGCTATGTGCCGAAGTCCAATTGGAAAAGGGGCAAAATCAGACAATGTCATATCGGAGATTGGTTAGGAATTTTGACGAGTTTACTTCCCTGTAGAGGTCCACTGGGTCTGCACTACAGGGTGATTAAACCGTGAAGATAGTCTATCCGCCATTTATCGAAGCATAGCCACGACGATGATTGTTGTTAACATTTCTTTACTTCAAAGAAAGTTATAACAATGCACGAAATTATACAAGTACATGTACAGTGTCCATAATCATTGAACCAGGTCCATGAACCTTTTCGGGTTCAAGTCAGGTTTGTACAATGAATCTTAGAACACATAAACGATATTATTATCGTCATAGTTTTGCTACATATTGGGTACATAGTTTTTCTTTTTGAAACTCTTCCTCCCCCCCCCCCCCCCCCCCATCCTGCAGCACTGTAAATGCTGTTAAAATAATTTGAAACACAGGAAAGAGAAAAAAAGGTTACCATGTTTTTTTGCTCTTGCACGCAAGGAATTTTGTCCTAATCCCCAATTCACCCCCTGAATTATAGAGCTATTATCAGTGGAATGCCATTGACTCCCACGCAAAACACTGACAAATATTCTCGATTGTGTACTCTGATAATGTAATATCTTTCATTGCCATTTTTTGTATATTGAACCAGGGTAAGCACGAGAGAGGTGAATAGATTGGTCTTCACAACAAAGCTTTATTGTAGTTTCAATAATGCAATAGCTTTCATGCATAGTCGAATAAACTGATCTAAAATATGAATTGGAGGCAA
The DNA here is from genome assembly GCA_035222895.1 of Strongylocentrotus droebachiensis. Classification (NCBI taxonomy): domain Eukaryota; kingdom Metazoa; phylum Echinodermata; class Echinoidea; order Camarodonta; family Strongylocentrotidae; genus Strongylocentrotus; species Strongylocentrotus droebachiensis. The sequence goes on along the minus strand of JAVYIG010005956.1, from coordinate 33,122 downwards.
ATCATGCAATATGCGTCGATCATGCTTTGCATTTTCTAGCTCTCCAGAAAGTTAGGAAGGCAGAAAACAGGAAAGAAGTATGGAAGAAAGGAAAAAAAGAAGGAAGGAAGAAAGAAAAATAAAGAACGAAATAAAGAGAGAAAGAAAGATCGAAAGAAAGGAAGCGAGACAGAATCGTGAAGACTAAAAAATGAAAAAAAGAAAGACAAATCATGTTCAAGCTTTGAAAACACGGACAGATAAATAGAGCAAAAATTATACCCCATACCAAAAAAAAACAATAATATATAACAACGGAGAAAAACAAGATGACTACCGGAATAAAATATTGGAGACAACTCAACCACGACCTGTAGCGATTGAGAATGTTAAGATAAATAGGAAATGGAAACTATATACGGAGCAACCAGACAGTTTTGTATGATTATCATTATCATCTTCAGGCCAATAATAATGTCCTTGATGTACCGTCTGTTGAGAGCAGGAATAGTGTTGAACCATTCTTCTCCAACATTGATTCAACACCCTTCTGGCTTTCTCCATACAATACGATGTGTATGCATATCTTTTTAACGTATGTAACACCAATGGGAAATGAATGTCTGTACTATAATGGGAAATTACCTTGAATCTTGAATGAATCAATACAACTTCTCACAAGAGTTCTGTATGTTCCCCCCCCCCCTCATCTAAAATTGTGTCGACACCTGGAACAATATTACGTGTATGCAACATTAGACTACTCGATCTATATTATCCACCCACTACACAATTACCACGATCTAGTTGATAGGAGAGAGATAGGAGAGATATTCTATCTGTTTTTGAATGGTAATGAGGCCAAAATATGTCATGTACATAAATATATCAGTATAATATCGGCCCTTGAATATGATAATGATAATATAGGTTTTATCAGAGTTTCTGCGAGGCCTTTTTTTAAAGAGAACGTTATGTTCTTAAAAAGGTAAAGAAAAATATGATTTGTTGATTTTCTCATCATTTCTATGTCATTAGACATATGTATAGATTTCTTGTATATTTGTATGTCAGTTTGGAAGAACAACATAGTCGAAGGCGGAGGTGTGATAAAGTGGTTCATTCACTTGACTCTCAATCCAAGAATTTAGGGTTCAAATCCCAGCTAGGCACCAACATCCTTTGACATAAATCCACATTTGCCACTCTCCACCCAGGTGTAAATGGGTACCCGATATGCCAGAGCGCTATGCTGCCGAATATGACTGGGGTAATAATGTTCGAGCGCCAAGAGCACATGGGGCGTGACTGACATGAGCGTTATTGCTACGATAGAAATATAGTAAAAATGTTCATTGAAAATGAATGCTTAATATGCCCCCATATAATATGACAACGAATATCTAAAAGTTTTCGACTATAAACTTCTTTTTAAAAATCCCATAAACCGATTTTTTTTTTAATGTGCAATGCATGTGATCTTCACCAAGAATGGATGAACTTCCTTACATTCTAAACTTTTCAAATCTTCACAAAATCAACCTTTCCAGTTGCTCCCCGACAAACTCTTTCGCACAGTGATTTATACGTGCCTAACTTTTTTTCAATGCAAAAATCATATCTGTACTTTGGCGGGGGGAAGGAATACAGTAGTTACATTGCGGATGGTGGATAATTAATGATGATATTTTGACAGAATCGGTGTCAAATCGGTAGCTTGTGAAGATATTTCATCGTGAACGGTTTCACTCTCGACAGTTCTCAAAGTGACTTTTTGATTTAATGCTCGGCTTCTTGAAATTTCAGTTCAGTTCCTTGACCCAACCCATGCCAATTCATTCTCCTTCCTTGTTGTAAGATATCACTGGATAGCAAGAATTCCTTGCATTTTAGATGGCCGTACAGCGTTTTATTTTCCAAAAAATGGTATCTAAATCCTCATGGTTATCAGATTTTCTTAACACTTTGCTGCAAAATTGTCACATAATGTTTCATTTACATGTGACACCTGTCACAACCTTTCATGTAATAGCTTGACTTCTGGTAATGATAGAAAATAAATTCTCACAGAATCCAATAAACGTACACTGAATGTTCAAGATTACAAATAAATGACACGTGGCAAACGATTTTGGAAGAAAATGTTTAGGGGCTGAGTTATGAACATAGAAAGATAATGAAATCAAGATAAGTAGGCCTGTCACTATGTACTTAACAGAGTTCACTATGTGCAAATGAGAGTTATGGTCTTGCTTGAAGATGATTTTCAGCAAGTTTATGTGAGGTTGTTTCTATTTTACTGGTTCAAACAATCAATCTTCTGCAGGATGAACAATCTAATGAATTATAGCCATGTTCTCTCGACATACGATTCCTATACTAGAGCTCAAGATTAGATTTAACAGTACTTTGCATCTAAACATGGAATGGTAAATGATTATGATTTTAAAAATCTGTAGCACCTTGCTGTTACACTGTCATATAATTTGCTTATATTTCCTACATATTCGTCACAACTGACACAGTTTGGTTCTGTGGAATACTGGTGAAGGCTCTTGACTCTCATACTAGAGGTCATGGGTTCGACGCTCGTTAGGCGCTCACATCTTTGGACAAGATGTTTAACCCCATTTCGACCCTCTCTACCCAAGTGTAAATGGGGATCTGGGAAATGTATGGGGTAATGAGGATTACAGGGCCATCAGGAAGAACATCATTGATGCTGCTGAGGCCTCCATGTATAAATGAAATTATTATTACTATCATCATTATTATTATAAATATCACTAACAGGTAAATAGCATCACATAGGTTATTATCACTATTTCTACTTTACTCTAATCATTACCCCCCTACAGAATTAACCTTCACAGTTCTTTCACCCAAATCGGTACTATGACTAATTACAGTATGACGTCATCCTCTTATCAACCGTACGATACTTGTTTCTTCTTGCAAAAAAAACTATCTAGCCTTAATGAGTCTTTGGGTTATTTATTAACTCCACAGAGATCTTTTAATCTCGGCAATGATAAGTATGTGTGGGGTGTGGAACCAGATCGTTCTGCTGCAAGGTCTATGCTAGCGTATCGGTCTATTTGACGTCTGCGAATCCTCCCGAACAGTCGCTAACTTCGCTTCTTGCTTCATCGCTCTTCGCGTATACAACACACAGCAAAATGGCCGAAGAAGTAGCTGAGGTAAGAGACGAATTTTATTTACAGCATTATCAGCTCATCATCATCATCATTACATTCTCATGTTAATCATCATGAAGTTAAAAAAACCTGCTTCCCGCAAAATAAGAAGAAACATAAATGTGAGCCAGAGCGTTTAGATGGAGCATGAAGCGGATTAACATAATTTTCAAATTGGTCATGGCTGATGTTTTCTATTTTCTTGATGGAACATACGAAAGATATTAATCTCTTAGATCATAGATATGATAACGTTAACGTTTAACTATACTTTTGTAATGTGATAACATCATTATTGTCCCATCAATTAAAAACAAATGCTTTAACCACGCAGTACGTTCCAAAGGTTTTTTGTATAACTTTGTTAATGAAGTTGGGTTTTTTTAGTTTTATTACCAATCAATCAATCAACCAAATAATCAACAAGGGTCCAATTATTAAAGAGAGCTGCGATTGGTTCAAATCAGACACAACTTAAAATGAATCATAACTGTTTTATTTATAACTTTATTTTGTATTCAAGTCTTCTTTAAACAGAGTAGTCCTTTTAATAACGAATAAAACTCTTCCATGGAGCCCTGTCTGTACAATTAAAAAGACATATACACATTACAACATTACAAAGAACATAATACAATACAAATTTAAACATTAAAATTAAAAACAATGAAGATTGAATGATTAAAAACAGAAATACAGCATAACTTCTAAAAACTTTTTTACCAAACAATACTTTTGAAACTGTGTATACTTTAGATATAGGAGTTGCGATTAATTTTAAATTGCGATTGAGTTGAATCAATTTGAAGAAGAAGACGAAGAAGAAGAATGAGAAGAAGAAGAAGAAGAAGAAGGAGAAGAAGAAGAAGAAGAAGAAGAAGAAGAAGAAGAAGAAGAAGAAGAAGAAGAAGAAGAAGAAGAAGAAGAAGAAGAAGAAGAAGAAGAAGAAGAGTAAAAAGAAGATGGGGGAGAAAAAGAAGAAGAAGAAAACCAAACTGGCAAGGAAGAATTCGTGACTTCCCTTCTATATGTAAACACTATTCTGTAGATTCGTAGTCAAATTGATATGTATATATTTTATCGCAAACAATGTAAACATTTGTTTTTTGAATCACAAGAAAGGTATCGGTGTCGTGTCTCCCAATCCCCTTCGAAATTATCGCCGTGTTTTTCTCTCTCCTTATGTGAGATATTAATAATTGATAAGGTTAATATGCAATCACATATCCATTTCAGACTTAATGCAACTGTCAATATTTGTTTAGCCAGAAACGATATTGTTTTAATTTCTTAAAGTCTGTCCTTATTTTTTAAACAGCATGATATTATATGCACCGTCTCTTATGATAGTTTGGAAGTATTGCTACCTCATACTTGCTAAACAAAAAATCATCTCAAATATTAATTTCCATCAGTTTTCATGAACCCAATCCCCGGGAGAAAGGGGAGAGAGAGAGAGAGAGAGAGAGAGAGAGAGAGGGAGAGAGAGAGAGAGAGAAAGAAGAGGAGTGGCAAAGTGGCGTATCCAGAAGTTCATAAAAAGGGGGGGGGGAGATATGAATCCATTCTATAGAGAGAGACGATATTTAACATGGGCACGCCGCATGGCACTAAAACACAGCAAACAGTAATAAGTTGTTTGTTTTGTCTTTTTTTTTATTTGAGGGGGGGGGGGGGGGGGAGAGAGCTTCTAAGAGGGGGCGCGCTCCGACTTCCATCCCATACTGGATATGCCACTGATACATAATTTAGAAGCAAAATATTAATCAAAATGTTTGAAACAAACAAAATAAAACTGAAATGATAATGAATAATATGAAATAATTATCTCATTGTAAGGAATTGGCCTGCATAGTTTCTTTGTCGGTATCTTTTTGCCAGGTATACAAAATAACTCTTTCCAAGTTTTGTGTATAATGTTTTCACAGTTATCAGTTAACATTCACCCTGCCCGGCTTCCAAACGACTAATTACACGGAAGTATTCAGATCTCGTTTCTGTATTATTTAATTACCGGTTTTATACCAGTAAATTACACTGTCTGCTAGGATACACACCCATGTCAGCATACTCATTAGGGAGACAAATGACATAGATGTAAATAGCAATGATCACAATTACAGTCTCGTTCGTAGTCCTAGAACTAACAAAGCAGCGCCAGAATTAAGGGCGTTAAGTAGCGTAATGTCTTGCAAAAGGTTTTAGGAGACAAACTTACAAGCACACCCACGCAACAGAACATGCTGAATGTTGCTCATATCTTTATGAAATAAAATAAATGAGAACAACAGTAATTTTGTGAAAATAAACAAACACAGTTAAACAAACAAACAAACAAACAGACAAAATGTTATTCTTAATTGTTACTGGCAAATTAATATAGCAGCATCATTTTTTAAAATAAATACTTTTAAGATATCTTTTTTTTTTTAGATCGTTGAATAATGTTGTGGGGCTCAGATTTGCGAAAAGATGGATCTTGCTGTACATGTTTAAATAAAAATGAATAATTATAAAAAAATAAAAATAAGGGGGAGCTGGGTGCATTTGTTGGAATAATATACACTTCAAGACGGTCTCATACACAAACTACCAAGCCCTTTATATGTTTGCAGTTTTGTCATTTTCTTTTAGCAGACGAATGCTAATAAAATAATGTGTGAAAAACCCCTGCTTTTGTTATGTTGATGAAATGAAGTAAATGAAGTAATTCCTTTTTCCTTATTTTTGTTAATTATTCATGTTAATCAAGATGAAGCAACGCAAGAAAGATGCAATTTCCCTCAGACAGCTTGAAGTCTGAAATCTTAATTTTGACGATGAGCATAAAAACATATACTTAAAATGACCGAATGCTATATACATGTATGATTTCCTAGTCAATAAATGCCAAACTCTTCCGAACATCAATTCAACCTCCTCTCTCTATATAAGCGCTGTTTTTTCGAAATTAATTAATACAAACTTAATTAAATAAAATATAATAGATGACGTTTCAGATTCTTGATTTACTCATTGGAAATGGGTATCATGTATTACAGTTCTGTTATTACAAACAGCATTTTGACTTATACTCATTGCAAATCGCTTTTTAGAGGAATTAATAATGCCTTAATCAACCACCATTATTTTGAAGAGCAGAGAGAACAGATCTATAAAGTAAAATTGAAAAGTATCTTTGTAAATTTTTTTTAAAGCAGACATTTTGTTTTTCTGTACACCCCCGCCTTGTTGAACTGGTATACCACGCACATGGGTTATTTATACACACTTTAGAGCACGTACATGTATCTCTCCTTGAGACTCTTTTCCTTGTTTTCGAGTATTTCTCTTTGATAAGGTCAGTTAATGAGTTACCGTGAGTACACAATACGTAATCTTCATTAACCGATAACAAAGCTAGTTCAAAGTGGTTCATTTCGACTGAGACGATTAATACATGTATGTTGAAATATGTAGAGGTGTTGTGGTTCAGTGGGTGCGTCTCCGGACTGTGAACCACAAGGTACAGGGTTCGAACCCCTATCTCAGCACTACTTTCCTTTGGCAAGACATTAATCCCTACACTCCAGCCAGGGTGGGTGCCAGAAAGGAATTAATTCCTCAAAATGGGGTAATAATAAAGGAGAACCAGGAAGTGGTACTCCATTATACAGGAGTGGCAATGTGCCCGACATGACCGCTGAACAAGACTCCATTATTAATATTTATTTATCATTAATAATTTCTATGGGTATCATTCCACAGTCAAAATCATTTCATGCACTCCCAAAATGGTTGCTCATAATTAGGTGAAATGTATTCTACTTTGCAGCTCCGTAAACTGATGCAAATATCTTGAATAATAATGTCTTGATTATCCTGAAATATAGTTTCTATTACGCCAAAAGCCATCCTATATAGGGTGGCCATAACCTATTCTTGTCTAAGTAGTTATATAAACTTTGACCAATCCTGTCAATCAATAATTGATCATTTGATTGCTTTTATAATAGTTGTGTTCAGAGTTATTCCATAACGTAGTTAAAAAAAGCTGGGTTCTTGATAGTATATTTGCAATTTATTATAATCTAAAAGCTTCTTTATTCTGAAAATGCTATGGTGTATATTGCTGAGATGATTAAGTACAGGATTTAATTGGTTCGATATATGAATTTCCTGTTTTATAGTCAACTACATTTTGATAATATTGTATACGAAAAAAAAAATGAAATTGAAGTTCTGCTGTTGTCTCATGATAGAAGCTAATGATTGACTGCCAATGGAATAGCGTGGGCTACTGTGAGTGGGTTCTGGTTTTAACCATTGTATAAAATACGATTTCAAAAGACCACCGTTTAGAGAAAGGTGCAGGATGGGTCTTATAATCCGTGTTCTTGCTACTTACTTGCTAACTCTTTCCCTTGCAAACTTTTACATCTATATTTTACCCCACGCCCCTTATCATTCGAAATGAATGGGGACTAGCCCCATCTCCAATTTTACTGCTCCTCCACTGACTACATCTTATATTTTATTTTGTGTATTGTTTGTACTGAAGGACTTACAAGATGTACATTACTTTTGAAGATTTTATTTCCTGTCTTATTAATCATTGACTTATACTGTTTTTCTTTTGTTTTATTCTTGGACAGTACATCATCAAGTACCGATTGGCCCGTGCCGATCTTGGCCTCGAGCTTTTGGTAAGAACGTTATTTAAAAAAATTATTATTGATTTCTGTGCGGTATGATGATGACGTCATTGCTATCAAAACGTGACGTATGAGATGATGATAAAGTGGTAATGATGATTTGACTACAGATGAGATTAGGGGGAGGGAGCGGAAAATGATGAGGGGTGGTGAGAAAGAGAAGAGATGGAGAGGGGAAATATGGGAATATGGGAGGGGAGGAGCAGGGGCCGGGAGAGAAGGAGATAGAGAGGTTGGGGGAGGAGGAGGATGAGAAGTGGAAGGAGGGGGGATAAGAAATACAAGGGGATGATGATTATGATGATGATGCTGATGATGATGATGATGATGATAATGATGTTGACGCTGATGATGGTTATAATGGTGATAATGATGATAATGGTGAAGATGATGATGGGGAGGAGGTGGAGGAAGAAGAGAGGGGGATGAGGTTTCGATTGGAAGGAGCAGAAGAAAAAAGAAAATGACGAAGGGAACGAGAGGGTGTCGAAGAATGGAGGGGAATCCTTGGTGCCCGGTGCTTACGATGACATTGAAGAACATTTAATAATTAGATCAAGACGATAGTGATAATCATATCAAGACTGCTGTGCTATATGATTCATTCATTTTTTTTTAAATGTAAATGGAGTTGTTGATAGAAACATAATATAATTAGTATTTCTGAAACCGCCAAACCATGCTGTCAAAGTTATGAACCGAATCTAGTTTGCGTTTTATTATAACTCGGTCTACACAAAGACACAAAGGTTGACTGTGTTAAATATTCAGTGCCTAATATCGGACCACTTTTCACGTTGCCCTTTGGATATCTGTGCTTTTTTGACCCCTCCCCTCCCATCCCCTCGCACTCGATTAATCTCATTAATAATTATATATTATTAACATCATTAACCCTCGGTCGAGACGCTCTGTCAATAATGATTACATTCTCCTATCTCTTTAGGTAAAATGTTATCCGTGGTGACATGAGGAAGTAAAATCATTTAAAGATGCATATGATGCACGTGGTTCATTATAAGTAATATCTTGCACATAGGCATATGAGGTGGGGTGCTAGGGGATGCAGCCCCTGGAATTCTCGAAGGCAGCAAAATGCATGAATGTCCTCACTTTTGGACAGCGAGGTTTTCGTCTGTCATTTTGGTCGGGCAGCGGAAGTGCCCGAATAGTTTTTTTATTCGGAGAGTAGGTATTCCACAAATATTCTAACTACACAAAAAGTGTCAATTCTTATGTGTGCTCACTTCGATCGCGCGGGGAAAATGAAGGAACCGAAGACTTGATATTCAGGAAGAAGGCGTCAGCCTGCCCCCCCCCCCCCCCCCCCCCTCCGTCCTCTCGCAAAAATGGCCCCTCAGCATATAACCGACCCAACTTTAAAGAGTAAGAAAAACCGAGAAGAATTAGCTAGGAATGGAAAGAGGAACCCAACATTACTTTGTTAATATATTTTATACCCTTTTTATTAACTTATTCATCTATTTATTTTTATCCATTTATCTATACATCTATTCTTTTTCTTTCTATTTTTTCGGGAGGGAGGGGGGAGGGGGGAGGAGCTGACGATATTTTGGGATTGAGGTCCAAATCCCTCATTTAGAACTACTACTGCTTCCCCCGGCCTGTTCTTAATGTCTTGTCACACCTACGCCATCTGTGATTGTTGTTGATGCATTCTTTATTCATGATATTGTTATCCAGGGATGTATCCTAGAGTGGGAGGATTTCGACGCCGAGGCAGACGCCGTTGCACTGCAAGACGCCATCCGCGGGGCAGGTAAGATCATAATAATGATTATAGTAGTATTAATTATAATATTAAAAGTATTGATTATTATAATAATAATAACAAAAATAACAATAATAATATAGATAGTAGTAATGTTTATGTTTCTGGCGCACATATCCACCACGAAAGATGTTCAATGTGATCGTATCCATGTATTTACCAGGGCTGTAGATGGGTTACCGATTTCGGTGCCCATAGCTTTCAAGGAATTCCTTCCAACCATTTAACACCTGGGTGGAGAGTGGCAAATGTAAATTGATGTCTTGCCAAAGGACACTAGTGCCGCGGCGGGATTCGGAGCGCGACACATGAATGTGATCCACAGTCTGAAGACGTATCCTCTAGATCACGACACATCTACATTATGAAAAGGCTGGCAAACATAGTCAACCCTGTCTGTAAAGGCAATCAAAGTACTATAAAGTTGAAGACATTGAGGAACAGTTACCTTTCATGAATGTTATATTTCATGTATTTCTTGTAGTTTTGTATATCACAATCATGTGTGTTACATGTATGTCATCTTAGAGGGCGTATGTGGAAAGCAGGTGTTTTTTTTTTTTTTTTACTGAGTGTACCTACCCTCTATTTTAAATAAAACTTGAATAAATAGATGAATATTAAATGTCATCATATTCAGTACATATCCCTTTAGCACATTTTCAAATACTTTCGAGAAAACATCTTGAGGGCGCTCTTCAGTATCCTTTTTTTTAATACCGTAGAAAACATCTTTAGGTTACATAATACATCATTGCACTATACGCACAATTCGATGATGAAGACGGTTATTTACATTGCCTAAGGTTGACTTTATTTGACATTCTTTATTTAAAAAAAATGAAGATAGCTACGTTAGACAGGTGGCCTTTATAGGGACCATGTATCCCAAACTGATCTCAAACTGATATCAATATTCCCTCGAACTTATCGCAAATCTATCTCAAAGTTTTTTAAACA
>JAVYIG010005956.1:0-17500 GCA_035222895.1 Strongylocentrotus droebachiensis | reverse complement strand
ATCATGCGTTCTCCTCTCCAAGAGTCCTTCTTCATTTTTGTTTTCCTCTTCGTACTTTCTTTCTGTCAGGGAGGTCGTGATGAATCTGGAGAGGATGTTGATGAGGAGAAGGCGGTCAACGATGCACAGGAGCTCTTCGATGTAAGTACAATGTAATCTGGATATCGTCAAAGAAATGATGATGATGGTGATGATGAAGATGAAGATGATGATGATGATGATGATGATGATGACGATAATAATAACAATAATAATGATAATGATTTTAAGTTGTGATTAGTTTGCTACTTTTGATAGAGACCATGAAGAACAATATATCAAATCAAATAAAAATAATAATAAAGGTAATAATAAAAATGATAATGAATTCGATTCAATTCAATTCAATTCAAGGTTTATTTCGGGAAATATAAAATAAAAGGATGCACATGCTGCAGCTAAAAAGCTGCATGGAATGTATGTGTGTACAACGATCGAGGATAAATATAAATAGAAAAGAATATCTATTCACATTAATACTCATACTACTATTACTACTACTGCTACTACTACTACTAATAATAAAGATAATACTACCGTTACTACTAATAATAATAACATTTATAATAATAATAAGTTTATATTTTTATTTCTGTTCATCTTATCATCTTATCATAGGCTGGTGAGGATAGATGGGGCACAGATGAGAATGTGTTCAACCGTATCCTAGCAACGAGAAGCTTCCCTCAACTTCGTGCAACATTCCTTGCCTATAACGCAGTAAGTTGTTATGAAACATAACTCATTTTGGGCTCGCAAATAATGACGATGATGATGATGACTAAGATGATGATCACGATCATGATGATGATGATGACACCAATTTATGACACAAAAGTATTTGTGATGATTATTGCGACTAATGGAAGCAGGGTTACACCTAACTGATGTTTACATATCCTTTCCAAGTATGGTAATTTTGTTAAGGATGTCAGAAATTGATTTGTCCCGATTTATAATTCTTGAGAATGTGACCTCTAAGAATATACAACAAAGGCCCTAATTTTATTCTTGAGATACAGGAAAAGATAAATAAGGGGTATGAATGATTTAGTTGTCATCTGTAGAATCTAAATTTCAAAAAGGATTTTTTTTTTTTTATGTAAAAGAATGATTTTACATCCTATCCGTTTCAATTATGCAGTTGTTGAGATAATTGTAAATGCCAAAGAGAAGATGAAGATTGGAATTGATAGTTTTCTGAATGCTATGCTTTCAGGTTGCTGGCTGTGACATCGAGGATTCTATCAGGGATGAATGCATGGGAGACCTCCAAGATGGATATCTTGCCATTGGTGAATTTTTATTTTCTTGTTCTACTTTTTTTTCTTTTTTTCTATGTCTTCCACGTGCATTTCAAACCGTTTTATTAGTTTTAATTTATTTTGTTTAGTAAATAATCTTACGTTAATGTTGGGACTCGATTTTGATGACTAATTCCCAATGTGGACCGTCCAAAGTCACTCCGCGAACTCACAACCGGTCGCGTATAACACATAACCCTCTGAAGAAATCTCAACTCTTTGTCAAACAATTCTTTAGCCTCTGCATTCGATGCCGTTGATGAACTTTATATTTGAGTGATGACGTCAGTGACAGTGATGTATACAAAGCCTGATGCATTTGTAAACGATTGACCGCATTTTTTTTTTTTTTATAAAAATAATAATTAGGAAACATTTTACATGTCATATTTGCGCACCATTAATTTCTCTATTGTAGTTATGTGTTATTAAAACGCAGCCGCTTGTAAGTTCGCGGAAAGACCTTGGACGGTGCGAAAGAGCCTCGCAGAGACGCACAAGTGTTTCTCTATTATCTTTTAAAAATGTACGATTTAAATTACAGCTCATAATTAGGGTGACGATTATGTGTATAACATGTATTATCCTTTCATCCTGTAAAAATGCAGTCAAATATCTCCACATTATACCCTTCATCTATATCTTGCCATTACGTTGTTTATGCATGCCATATACTATGTAGCAGTCCTCTTCCTCTCTCTCTTCCTCCAAGCTCTCTATCATCTTCTCCTCCTTGCATATCCCTTTCTTCCTACAATTATGTAGCAGTCCTCTTCCTCTCTCTCTTCCTCCAAGCTCTCTATCATCTTCTCCTCCTTGCATATCCCTTTCTTCCTACAACTATGTAGCAGTCCTCTTCCTCTCTCTCTTCCTCCAAGCTCTCTATCATCTTCTCCTCCTTGCATATCCCTTTCTTCCTACAACTATGTAGCAGTCCTCTTCCTCTCTCTCTTCCTCCAAGCTCTCTATCATCTTCTCCCCCTTGCATATCCCTTCCTTCCTACAAATATGTAGCAGTCCTCTTCCTCTCTCTCCTCCTCCAAGCTCTCTATCATCTTCTCCTCCTTGCATATCCCTTTCTTCCTACAACTATGTAGCAGTCCTCTTCCTCTCTCTCTTCCTCCAAGCTCTCTATCATCTTCTCCTCCTTGCATATCCCTTTCTTCCTACAACTATGTAGCAGTCCTCTTCCTCTCTCTCTTCCTCCAAGCTCTCTATCATCTTCTCCTCCTTGCATATCCCTTTCTTCCTACAACTATGTAGCAGTCCTCTTCCTCTCTCTCTTCCTCCAAGCTCTCTATCATCTTCTCCTCCTTGCATATCCCTTTCTTCCTACAACTATACAATGTATGTAGCAGTCCTCTTCCTCTCTCTCTTCCTCCAAGCTCTCTATCATCTTCTCCTCCTTGCATATCCCTTTCTTCAACTGTATCTTCTATTTATAATGTATATTGTGTATTTGTGCATTCGGGCTCACCCAATACAAGCTATGCTTACTGGGATTCGCGCCTTCTTCCTTGTAATACAAGTTCTTAAATTAAATGTAATGTTCCTACGTATAAATTGTATTGTTTGAACAGGTGTCAAATTATGTTGTCCAATTGAATGGAAGAAAATAAAAGTAAATTTGAAATGAATATGTTTTTCTACACAGTGAGTCGTGCTCGCGAGGTGGGACAGTACTTTGCCGAGCGTCTCTATGATTCAATGAAGGGAGCTGGCACCGACGAAGATAAACTCATCAGGATCATCATCTCAAGATCAGAGGTAGGGAAATTCAAACTCAAATTGATTTATCAGCATATTATAGAGAGATTCATTTGAACTGAATGATATTGTCATGTTAGCATCATGTACCATCATTAGTTTATTCAACATAGATAATTGATTCAATGCAATCCAACATTTGCAACCTTTTTTTTTTTTAATTGGGCCAAAATAATATGTTGTAATTGAAATGCAAAAAAAAGACTTTGTATCCATTTTTGTATTTGCTTCATGTTTTGTTGTATATGGACATTTCTCAATTAGTCAATCTCTTTTTTGTATCCCCTTAGGCCAAATAAACAAAATGAAGTGTTTCTCGTCCCCGTCCGCCTCCTTTTTGGCCGCTCCCTCCTTCTTTTCTTTTTTCTTCTCCTGACGAGAATAACGTTATTTTTGCTATTTGGCCTTAGATCTGAACTAGAGCTAGAGTTATCTAGAGACAGACCAATTTTAATCATATTTTGTAAACTGGATAAAATCCTTCTTGATCAATTTAATATCTTATATAACTGTTTTTGGTCTCTCTCTCTCTCTCTCTCTCTCTCTCTCTCCCTCCCTCTTGCTCACACACTTGATCTATTTATCTCTCTAACAAACACGCACACACCCCTTCTCTCTCTCTCTCACTCTCTCTCTCTCTCTCTCTGCCCCTTATATATCTTTCTCTCCCTTCGTCGCTATTTCTACCTCGTTATCACCTTCCAGATCGACATGAAGCGCATCAAGGTCGCGTTCTTCCTCAAGTACGAACAGACCATCCACGCCTTCGTCGAAGACGACTGCGGTGGCGACTTCAAGAAGATGCTGCTCGCCATCCTCCACGGCGAGAACGACGAGGAATAGACCGACATCGATCTGGGTCTCGACGACACCATCGACATCGGACCGCGTCATCAACGATGTCGGCGAATTTGCAAAGAACGATGGAAGGAGGAGGGTTACGTTATAGTGCCTGCAAATAATTACTGTTAGAATCAATAATATCAAAAGACATAACGGAAAAAACAAAACATTAACAGCAAGCCGTTATGTATTACAATTATTCAGCGAAATATTTATGCAAGGTTATTTAATTTGTGACTCAAGATAATTGGCTTTTATTTGCTTACATTTGTTGTGGGTCGTATTTTTCTAAATAATCATTACTGTCAATGAATTCAGCAAGGATGTGACTAGACTATACATGGACGAAAGAGTCGTTGAAGTTTAACATTAAAATTTAATAATTAGGAAAAAAATTAATAAAAAAATAAAGTGTGAAACCACACAGACGCATTACATTTTGTAATGTTATTAAAACAAGCTATGACGTGTGGCTAGTTTAAAATAGCGTATTTTTACGTTTTGTTTCGTTTTGTTATTCTTTGGACATTTCATGCCTTCGAGAGTAACCAAGAAGTACATTATGGCGATTGTTTATTTGTAGTTAGCTGTTATACATTTTTTTTTGTCTTCATGTTCCATTATGAGCTAGAAGCTAGAATCAAAGCTTTGGATGAGATGATGAGATCGAAGAAAATGTGTTTGTTCTCATAAGATTTTCTTTTAAAGAAAAAGTGGGGGAATGCGACAATACTCGCAACGTAACGCTCAGCAGAGAATTCGAGGAGAACCCCCCCCCCCCCCCCCCGACGTCTCACGTGGGGGTAGGGCGGCACCCCGGCTATTAAAACCGTAGGTTGTAATCGATGTTTTTTTTATCTCCCCTAAAGTTTTTGTTATTCTCTAATTTCTTATAAAGCTTTGCTCGTCCATATTCTATGCGAAGATTGATAAAATCACATCTGTTTGTGCAGTAACAATTAATAGAAATTTGTATGAGCATATATATGTTTCAATGTAATTTCTTGAACAAAATAAATGGAAAAATAAATTTACCCTCGTGTCTCACGACTAAATGTATATATGTTTCTGTTTTTTTAATATGTTTTACTTAAGACACATAATCCTGATATTAATGTTATCGTCATTTATGTTGTCACTATCTATTCAAGGAAGGTTAAAAAATAAACAATAAAGTAACTTTGGTATTCTAGGTATAGGCCTAGTCATCAAGAAGTAAATGGCAACAAAGCAAAATATTGGATAATGATAGGAGAGACAGATTGAGACGAAAGAAAGAGAGAAGGAGGAAGAGGGAGTGAGAGAACGATAAAAGGAGAATGAGAAAGAAAGAGAGAGGGGGAACAATGAGATAGAGATGAGAGAGAGGGGGAGGGGAGAGAGAGAATGGGCGAGAGAGAGAGAGAGAGAGAGAGAGAGAGAGAGAGAGAGAGTGGGGGAAAGAAAAGGGGAGAGAGAAAGAGACTGAGAGAGAGGGGAGAGGGAGGGAGGGAGAGAGAATATATATATATATATATATATATATATATATATATATATATACATATATATATATATATATATATTATAACGATAGTTGTCTTAGAGTAGAAGATAATAATAATAACAATAATAATAATAGTAATACTACTACTGCTGCTACTACTACTACTACTACTACTACTACTACTACTACTACTACTACTACTACCACTTCCATTACTACTACTACTACTTATACTACTACTAATACTAAAAATAATAATGATGATAGTATTTCATTCATTTCATTTCATTTGTGCATATAGATAGATTATTTCATAAGCCGCTGAAGAGGATAAATTTTCTCTACATGATTAACAACGTAACTACAATAAAAGCTCAATTGTATGCTTACGACATAAATTAAAACTGGCATGCTATATTTGAATTATGATACAGTAGAAAAACTGATAAATAAAGCGATCCGCTAACAAAATATTGCTTCCAGTATCTCCCATAAATTTGGATACAACCCCCCCCCCCCTCCCTCCTCTTTCTCTCTCGCCATTTTGTATCGGTCTTTCCCCCTTTTCTTCCTCTGTTTCCCTGTCTCTCTCTCTCTGACCCCCCCCCTCTCTCTCTCTCTCTCACACACTCTCTGTATGTCTGTCTGTCTGTCTATTTGTTCATTTTTGTTTGTCTTTCCTTGTCTTTCTCCGTCTCTCTGAATTCTTCTCCCCTTCCTTTCTCTCTCTCCCATACAGCTCATACGTCAATTTGCATATAACAGACTGTTTAGAAAAAGACATATTCTATTAGGTGCATTGTTACCTCCCTACGCAGCCCATAATAAATCGATTTTAAGAAGTACATAACCCAATCCAGAAAATACAATAAGGTGTGATGCAGTGCGCGCAACATCATCGCAATAGAACGTCATAAGATAAAAAGTGACACGGGTAGGACGGTAGGCCAAGTATTCTCGCCCAGATGGGATGAATTTTGACTTGGATTATTTTGATTTGTGATGATCTTGATTCCGTGATCGGAAAGATTATAATCTTCTTGGATCTTTAAAAGGAATTTATTTTGATGGCTGGAGGTTTAGCGTTTTTAACAATGACAAAAATGGAGACTTTTGCAAAGAATTCAGCTTTCTTGGTGAGTGTTGTGTTATATGTTTTGTAAAGCATTCGTACAATGTTAAACTAAAACTAAATCATAATTGAATTATACAATCATAAATTTCATGCGATTTCATCTGCTAATATTGATTATAATGATAATAGTTGTGGAAGGTACAAATACTTTCAATAACTTCTGTGTCGTACTGTGTGAGCTATAGAGTTAAAAATATTCAACCAATTTTTTTTTAAATACGTTCAAAACATTTATGTAAAACATGTTCTAGTCCTATTCTACAAAACGTTGATAATTTGTCTTATTTTGGCGATGTGGTGTGTGTATCGTACTTACTTTAACTTTTACTTAGAGAATTAGCCAAAAGACACGGAGAGACGTGTTAGTAAACAGTTCGGAATTTTTCTTTTAAAAATAGACATAACAAAATTAATTTCGCATCACGATCTTCATCATATATCAAACAGACAACAATTTTAATGTGCACATTTATCAATTAATTAAAACAAATTCGAGAACGAAACAAAGAAAATGAAAGAATAATAGGCAAAGAATTGTCAAATCTATGGTGAATTGGTCTTTCTGTGTGAGCGCATGCTTTTTATGGTCGCTTCTTTAGATTGTTCATTCCCGAATTCTATTTCTTTTCTCAATTCATAGATCGTCATTATTATGTAGATTTATTTGCACAGTGATTTTCAAATAGACTCAATTAAATGCAATATTTCTTTCTTTTACAGCTTCTAGTCTTCGTGATTTGTCTGCATACAACTTGCATAACAGGTAAGCTTCCCAGTCCAAGATGGCGTCGATCACTTTCGTTTTCTAAACTTAGACGATAACAAGTCTTTGGATCAAAATCGATATAATTTCGCTCTCCCCTCTTTTAAAAGTAGAAAGAGAGCTTTTTGTTAGGGGTTCTCAAACAAAGCATTATTCGGATTGTAACAAAGAAATGTATCGATTGGGGCAAGAGAAGGGAGGCGATGAATTATTTAAGGCATACTAGTAAGACGTCATTGCAATATCGGCCGCCATTTTGAGAAGAGGTGTTTAGGTTTCGCGTTGTTTCTCTGGCACCCTAAAGGGCCTATCTCACTGAGCGGCGAATGCTTGCGAACGTAGCGAATTTGGGGTTTCGCCAGAGTTCGTAAAATGTTGTAAAAGGTTGCAAGAAAGATCGCAAACAGTTTTCTTTGTTGTAAACAGTTTTTCTTGTCGCAAAGAAATTTTGAACATGTTCAAAATTTCTTTGCGAATTTATTTTCTGCAAACAGTTGCAGGCGTTTGCAAAACAGTCGTTAGCGTTTGCAAAAACAGTCGTAAGCCTTTGCAAACGGTTGTTAAACGGTTTTGCTCTTTGTTTTCGTCAGTTCTCTGTGTTTCGCCAAAGCTAGCGACCACTTTACCCTATGGTTCCTTTATAAAATCGACCCATTGAGTACCAGTAGTTAGCAAAAGGTCTCAAACGTTCACAAATAGTGGCAAAGGATTGGCAAATAGTTGCTAATCTTCGCAAAAGTTGTCGCTAACATTTGTTTACAGTCGCTAATAGTCGCCAACTGCCTTTCGCAAACACTTTCGGAGACATTCGCTCAAATGTTGCTAATTGTCGCTAAACGTCACTTAATGTCCCTGATTTTCGCCAACATTCGTCAGAAAAGTTGGCGAATCCAAATTCGCAACGTTCGCAAGCATTCGCTGCTCAGTGAGATAGGCCCTTTACGGGCTAGTTCAAATATGACGCGGCCAAACCGTGGTACTTTTTGTTTATTTGTTTATAAAATGATGCTGTAAAGTGTGATACTCTTCACATTTCTATATATTATAACACAGAGCTCAGTGAAGGCGCGACAATCCTGTTATTGTTGCGCGCAGTTGCAATTCATTTACACTTTAAAAACCGCGGTTGCTTTTTTTATGCGGCGGTTTACCGCGCCACATCTGGGGAGGGGGGGGGGGGGGGGGTTATCAAAGCAATTTTCCAATGAAAAATAACACAAATCAGTGACAAATCTGCTGAGAACCAATCGGAAGCAAGGTTTTAAGTAGCTAATAACAAAAATTGTCATTCGTCACTGATGACAAGTTTTGTGGAACGCCACATCTGAACAAGCCTTAAAAAATATATCCAGAAATAAGTGATGGGCGGAGGCCTTTAGTATAAGGGACGAGCTTATAGTAATGTTGAGGTCATATAGTAATTGTATTTTTGATAATGTGAACAGAAAAGTACATTTACATGGTTTTGTGTTTAGCTATTGAGCTAATCTATCGGCTAGAGAATGTGAACATTTCCATACAAGAAGAGTTTATAGTCTTTACCCAAACAATAATGAAAATAAATGTATATACTAATGGTAAATCCGTGGTAAATACGGCACTGTGGCTTCATCCAGCTTTCTGCTTCTAAGTAAATCCTATACTTGTTTGATTGTTTTTCCATGTCTTTTATGCTATACTTTATATCTAGTGTATTGTAGTGATATGACTACAGGTGTAGGCCTACATATATTCAAATCAACCACTGCACCTTGTGGAAGTCATGACTTAAACAATGGTCAACACTTCAATGAGCATGCATGGCATGAATATATGAATAAAAGTACATGGACAGTGTATGCAGAGAAGGTATGCTGGTCATGTTGGTAAAGGGACACATGTTTTGGTGTGCTCTGAGAAAGGAGGTGCTTATACACATACGACTCCATGTTGGATTTGGGTGTGTCCCTTGCAGGACCTACATTTAATGGATATTGAGAGAGACAGAAAATAGCTGTCTCAGTCTGAACCAATAAAGATGGAACCAAATGGAATCCTTGAAATTTAATCCTGTGTCCTTATTGCTTGACTCCTTACAGTATAATTACACAATGTCACATATTAATTTGATTTTACATTATTGGAATTATTGTTCCTAATCTAATCTTTCTGTTTATCTTGTCATGTAGCCGAGGATTCCACCGTCTTAAGCGTCACCCTGCCTGCCGACTTCACAACCGGTCCCTCACCGCCAAACAGCAATACTACCGCAGGTAAGATTACCTCATATAAATCATATAAATGTATGAACATTTCGACAAAGCATGCCCCTTCTCATGCATTCGCCTTATGGTATTTAAATTCTACTTTTTCCCCTTTTGAAATGGTGTTAATTCCTTGAAATGTACTGTGTAGGGCCTACTGCTTACGGCCGCTACGGACAAAAATTGGGAGTAGGCCTGGGAAATAATGTCCAAACTTCTTTGGAAGTGCATAGGGAAAATATGTTGTGATATTCGCTATACAAGAACATTGCGGTTTATTATTATTATTAATATTAGTGGTAGTAGAAGTAGTAGTAGAAGAAGTAGTAGTAGTAGCAGTAGTAGAAGTAGTAGTAGTAGTTGTTAATCATTGTTGTTAATATTATACTTATCTCTTTTTAATACATTTCTCTGTTATCACTCTGTTTCCGCTGTTCTCTCTGTTTTCCATATTCAGTTGATGGAGGGTGGAGCGATTGGGGTGAATGGCATACCTGTACCGAATCCTGTGAAGGGGGTTTGACGGTCCGATTCAGGAGGTGTAATAACCCCATGCCCTCCGACGGCGGCGCCAACTGCACCGGTTTCTCGATGGAGCAAGGCGCCTGTAATACCGACCCATGCCCTGGTAAGCGTCATTCAGACAAAGCGATTTTTCCCCCTAATAAAAGTGCGTGCGAACAGGGGGGGAGGTGGGGATGGCTGAAGGAGCAAGGGAGAGGGGTGTTTGTGTGAAGATGGGGGTGGGGGAGAGGGGGAACATAGATAAAGGGAGAAAGGGTGGAGGGGGAGGGAGAAGAAAAGAGAAAAAGACAGAGTGGGAACAAACCATTAGAACTAAACAATTATACTTGTGGACCAACACAAATATCAGAGAGAGAAGGAGATATGGAGAGAAAAGAGAGAAAGGGAAGAGAAGAAAGGAGGGGTCAATGTAGTTGTAAAAGTCACGTGATTTATGATCCAGATTCACTAATTTCATCAATACGACTAGACGGCGTAATAACGTATCAACGCCTCCTAATAAACTCCGATATGTTTCCTTCTAGTTGAAGCTCCTACTTTAATACAAGGGGTGCTTAATTGCTCCCTTACTTGTTAGTGGTGTCATCTAATGAGTGCCAGAAGGGTGTTACTTCCGATATGAGGTAATGCCTTTCTGGTTCTGAACAGACGATTTTATCTGATATCATCTCCTTACTCCCTATCTCCTTCTAGTGGACGGAGGCTGGAGCGCCTACTCAGACTGGGACGCTTGCTCCGTGCCGTGTGGAGGCGGGAACCAAACTAGGACCAGGACCTGTTCCGATCCAGATCCAGCCTATGGAGGGGCCAACTGCACCGGGGAGAATATAGAGGTCCGGGCCTGCGGGGAGGGCATCTGTCCAAGTAAGTATACGCCGAACTTTGTATATTTTCCCAACCCCACCCCTACGGATGGGGGCCACGATTGCCCCGGTAGCGAAATATCAAATCACTTAATCAATACTATTAACTCCTATCATTTCTACATCTACCCCTCTCTTATTCAGCTAACGGTAGTTGAAACGATCGGTGAGCCATATAACTACGTCACAAAAACAGTGTCTCACGCGATAAGTCAACTTCCGCGTTCTAAGAATCTGAGAGGTGTTTCTAAATTGTGTTTAAAGGGATTTCAATATATTGATATGATATCTAGTGAATATCATGGTAATCTAGTTGTTTTTCGCTTTCCATTAATATATTATTTGCCATATTTGTGCTTTTCAATGAATATCAACTTTAATGTCTCCCTCTCTAATATGGAATTCCAGAAGACGCGGTATCGGACAGATCCCCCCCCCCCCCCCGGTTGGGAGCCATGACTGCCCTGGTAGCGAAATACCAATTTACTCCTTTCAATGCTAATCTTTCTAATCAGTCAAATACTTGATAATAATAAATACAGCATTAAATTTAACAAATTTAACAAATTTACCAAATTTTGTTATGCGCCATCGATCTAGTAAACTATTCTGAGGCGCAGAGGGATAGAATCAGAATGAATTACATAGAGAAATGAGAACAAATATGCCTAGATGTACAGTCACCATATAATGTATACTTCTCCCCTCTCTTGCAGCTCATGGAGGTTGGAGCGCCTATGGGTCTTTCTCCCTTTGTAACACCGACTGCCAGAAGACTCGTTATCGGACCTGTACGAACCCCGCCCTAAGGACGGGGGCAATGACTGCCCCGATAGCGAGGTCGATGTCTCCTACTGTAGCGTTCTGGATTGCCCAGGTAAGAGTGAAATTCTAATTTTTCTAAATATTGTATTGAAGAAAAAGAAATCAATGAAGACTTGAGTAAACTGCAAAGGGATAGATTAAGATGATAACGTAAAGTGGCTATAAAAAAAGACAGAAATAATTGAAACACTTTCCTGCTGTCGCAGATAAATTCTTTATTTTATGTGTAAAAGAAACAGATGGGCTCAGGTTCTTTTTTAATATGTACACTCTAATAATATATTAGGGCGATTGTAAAAATATAGTCTATCGACATTTATGATTTATTAGCAATCTTCTATCAGTGTCCATTTTAAATTGTGATCATCACAGTCGGCAAGACAGCTTAAAATATTACTTTTGTCGTTTAGTTATCCTCAGCTTATATTTAAGACAAAACGATGAAAAGAAAGAGACAAACCTTTAAAAACGATTGAGTAATCAATTTAATCTTTGACGAACATCTGAACGTCTTGCATTAAGACATCGGATCTCAATATTTCTTAGTCAGTGTCAATGATTGATTTTTATCCACCCCCTTTAGAAACTAGGGTTGCTACTACAGAACAAGAGAATAAAAGAGTTGGTAACAAATCAATAAAAACTCCCTCCCAGAAAATACTGGAGTAGATTTAAATCAATAGCCTTTGTATTCCTATACAGAGGGCGAGCTCTGTCTTCCCCATATTGCGTTTCCTAACTTAGACAAATCTTTATCTCTCTCTCTTTTTTTTCTCTCTCTCTCTAGAAATTATTTCTTAGAACATGAACTTGTAAAGGAAATAAATAAATTGTTGCAATTACAACGTAGAGGTCTCAAAACGAATAATTTACATATTTGCTGAAGAGGATTTGTTATGATAAATACGAGTCACTGATTTCAGGCGCCTATTTAAATAAGAGGCGGCCGCGAATTTATGATCGTACAAAAGGCCATTCCCTCCCCCTCCTATGTTAAGGCCCACATGGCACCAGGAAAGTATGGCAATCTTCTCTTGTAGGCCTATGTTTGTTTATTTTTTTCTTTGTTTCGTTTTGTTTTTACGTCTCAGATGTTTCTCATACTCTTGTCTGATATATTTTGACAGAAAATTTAATAAAAAGACATGTGAATACTCACAGGAAACGAGGTATGTTACTATTACAGGATTAAAGATAAATGTTAATGAAATGACAACAAAATTGAAAATATAAATCTTTTGCAAAATCTTGATAATCTTTCCACAGTTAACGGACAGTGGAGTGAATGGAGCGTCATTACATGTGATGAGACTTGCAGAGGTAGTAAGCGACGGACCTGCAGCAACCCTCCACCCCTGAGAGGAGGGGCAGACTGTGTAGGGTCGTCCAGGGAAGAGTACGGGATATGCACAGGCTTTAAATGTGTACAAAATGGTGAGTTGGACGAATTATTTTTTTTTTAATCGAAAACAAACCTAGAAATCTCATTTCACACGATCAACAATTTCGAGTAATGTCTATGAGGTAGTTATCCAACTTAAGCGGTGATTATCTTGAAAAAAAAGAAGTTGTCCGGAATAATGATGAAAGGTTAGTAGTTGCAGAGATGTAGGCGAGGACAATTTATGAAGCTATTGTGGGGCTGGGGAGGTACATGTATACCATTTATATTTTACAAACATCCCCCCCCCCAAAAAAAAAAAAAAAAAAAATATATATATATATATATATATATATATATATACAGTTCCTCCCAGAAAAAAACGAAACCGAGAATTATCAATGTTTTATCCTAACTTAATCAAAATTATGATTAATAAATGACACATATTTGTAAAGCATAGATACTCCTCTTTAATGTGACGCAACTCATATGATGAATATTTCACGCATGAGTAATTAAAAGCAATTTGAAGAGAAGAAACCAAAAAGTAATTTGGCGAACGGTATCTGAATTTCAAAAAGAAAATCATATTTCTAGAAAGTTCATTTTTCTGTCCTTTTATATATGACACCTCATTAAGCAAAATTGAGCCAGGAATAACAACGTTGAAATTGCGACCATGCCAAGGCGCTTTGTCAACTTTGCATGTAATATCTACGGGACATAATTTGGTCTAATTGATTGAATATTTATATAGCAAGTCATGAAATAGTGCATCTTTTATCAAAAATGATTATATTGATAATTATTAAAGGAACCCCGTAAATAGGAAAAGAAACAAAAGTGCAAGATGTTATAGGCTGCAATTTGCAGGATTCGCTTACTCGGGCTTTCTACCTTACCGACTGCATTCTTACAGTGTACAACATCACTTACACTGCCCTGGACTCGAACCAGGGTTCCAGGAGTATAAAACCTGTGTGTTACCACTACACCAGCAGTGCTTCTGGATATTATCACAACTAATTTTAAATCTATATCTATATCGCCAACAATAGAATGACGTGATTTTGTTTTCTTCTCTTTTTTACTGAGTGGGCGTGTGAAAAAAAAATTGCCATGGCAGGTGCAGGATCTGACGAGGGCGAAAAACTCTTTACAGAGGTCTGTTCGTTGTCGTTTCCCAACAGTCTGGAACTCAAAACCCAAACATGTTTGTTCACGCAGTCACGTCTCTCTCTCTCTCTCCCTTTTTAAAAGGAAATCAAAACAATATTTTATTTCGAAATAAATTCATCCAGCAACTGTCTTCCTCTTGATGATAATAATAATAACAATTACCTCTTATATAGCGCATTTAATCGCCGAATGTATTACCAATGCGCTTTACAAAACATTTCAAAATCAAGATTCGAATGCAGAAGACGATAGAAATAAAGACATGACTTGTATAGAAATAATTACATTATGTATAATTATATTCATAAATTACAAGTTTATATTAGGCATACAGTATACATTGGAAAAGTTGATATAAGTATACAAATAATGCACTGCAGTCAGGGCATTAGTAAGAATTACCCACAAAGGGTACCTTTGGAACGCCCAAGGCGATAGCCGAGGGTGTTTGGACTGCTTTAAAGGTACCGAGTGTGGGTATTTTTTTTTTTACTAATGCCCAAACAAAATGCTGTGTATTATTTGTTTTATAAAATTATGACGTGGATCCTTGTTATATGATAAATCACCCTCATAATTCACCCTCATTTCTTCAGTCGAAAGCATTTCAAACGTGGGCGTTTTAAATTCCGCAGCAGCAAAACATGATCGCCAATGACCGGTCATTACCAAAGAAAAATGACCGGTAGTTATCCAAATTTCGCGTTAGGCAAATAAATGCATGGTCACGTGTACGCTTTCAACCTATCATTTGATTAGGATCTACGTCATCATTATATAATAGCTTCTATTAGAAGTGATACATGTACATGTGATATAATATTTGAAAATTATTATAATGGTGAGGAAGGACCATTACAACAATATAAATAAAAAGAAATACAAATAAGGTATAATTATGCTCATCTGACGTAATTAAATGCCTAAAGCTCTGAGCTTCCGGGGCTCTGCCCCCGAACCCAACCAATGGCCCTAAGGCTGGCTCCTGAATGCTCATCTGACCGTAATCTATTGCCTAACACCCCTGAGCCTCCGCCTCCTCCGCCTCCGCTTATGTGGGCTCCGCCCTGGACCCCACGCCAATTCGCGACCTGCCAGTGTCACAAATTAGGTATAAAATAATGCTCATCTGACGATAATTTGATGTATAAAACCCTGAGCTTCTGAGGGCTCCGCCCCTGGACCCAACACCAATTTGTGTCCTGCCAGTGTCACAAATAAGGTATCAAAATATGCTCATCTGACGGTAATTTAATGTACAAAAGCCCTGAGCTTCTGGATGCTCCGTCCCCTGAACCTCACACCAATTTGTGTCCTGCCAGTGTCACAAATAAGGTTTAAAAATATGCTCATCTGACAGTAATTAAATGCCTATACCCCTGAGCTTCTGGGGGCTCCACCCCTTGACCCCCGCCGAGAAACGTTCAGTGTGGGCCTGCATGTAAAAGTGGGGTGATGGGGATTGTTTTTTCTGTGTGTGTACTCCCCCCCCCCCCCAACCAAAAAAAAAAAAATAGAGGCACGTCTAAAATTATCTTAGGCCAACAACATAATGCTCCCCCCCCCCCCCCCACCAATTTATAACAGAATATGAAAATCCGCATACCATTATTTGCGGGGATTGGAATTTAATACAAGATTCTATTCTTGATACATGTAACAAAACAAAAAATTAATCTACAAATACGTAAATTATCTACAGAAATGGTGATGTAGTTAGTGACAAAATGCATAACTTAAAGAGGTGTTTAATTTTATTCGAATCTTTATACGGCAAGAGAAGTATAAGAAGCGCATTTGGAAATGTTATTGGATTATTCTGACATCCCCAAATTGTTTTCAGAAACGTCTTTATCTTTATTGCTTGAAGGTCCACTGAGTATTGACGAAGTTTATACTACATATGCAAAACAATAAATCCCCTGGGCAAGATGGATAATGAAGCATTCTGCCGTTTCTGGTATCAAAGTTGATGAAAACTACATGTATTATACCTGAAGCATTACTTCTTATATCGAAAATTAAAAAAAGGTGTTCTCAAATTTAACAGTCAATCTTAAAATCAGGGGTGGATCCAGGAATTTTTGAAAGTCGCGCCGGCCGCCAAATGTTCTCAGTGGGGGGGGGGGGGGGGGGGTGGGGGGAGGGGGGTGGGAGGGGAGGGGGGTGGTGCACACTAATTTTTTATTTTTTATTTTTAACCGTGGGGGGGGGGGCACGTCCCTGTTTGCCAGTACATTTTTGGCGAATTTGGGGCTGATTTTAACACTTTTTTGGCCGGGGGGGGGGGGCACGTGCCCCCTTTGCCCCCCCCCCCCTGGATCCGTCCCTGAAAATATAATGTGTAAGAACGTAATAGCCTCACCAAACGAAAACAAGGTTTAGATTTAGAAGATAATGCATGGTGCTCGTATTTTCAGTCAACTGATGATATAAATATGAGTTTAAGATTTTAAACAGAATACTTTACATGAAAGATTCATTGCTGAAATTCCAAATAGTTTCTGATAAACATTGTACATTTTGTAACAGCAGTGAAGAGACCAAATATGCATATATTTGTTGTTACTGCCCCACATTCAAATATGATTTTATGGTCAAAACTTGAGCAATGGTTGTTCAGTAAGACCAATATAAAGGCCAAAATGACAAAACCAAACAAAATTGTTTGGCCTGATTGGAGGCTATATAACAACGTTTTAATTGTATCTTAATTATTGTAAGAAAATAAATCTATTCAACCAAATGAAAAAGTCAGATACCACCGTTTGAAATAGTTGTGTCAGGGGTTAAAACTTATTCGGAAAGATATATAACAAAAACAACTCTTAACGAATATAATGTCGATAAAAAAAATGGTTTAATTTTACCCAAAAATTCTGATTTCAGTTTGCTCGTTTGTTTTTATGTTTTATAGAATTGGTGTACAAATTATATTTAGTCAAGTTTAATACCTTATATGTCGCTGTGCGGTCAAGGTTATTTTGTGATATGTTATTGATTGAATACTTATTTATGACAAGTCATGGAATAGTGCATCTTTTGTGATTATGATTAAAATGATTAGATTGATACTTAATAATGGAATAATAGTAACCGAAATAATAAAACATTTCTGATAATTTACAGACTAGCGGCCTTGAA
>JAVYIG010005955.1:0-127044 GCA_035222895.1 Strongylocentrotus droebachiensis | reverse complement strand
TAAACAAAAACGTATAGTACTGTTATATAAATATATATTTAAGCGTACGTAATATATAAACACTATCGAATATTTCAAATATTATAGAACTCAAACAGTAGTCCATTTTGGGATTGCATTACCCCTTTGTACGCTACATGACGCGAATACCTTCAAGGCCCGAGAGTGTTCAAGCCCCCTATCCCCCCAACAAGACACAATTTTAAAGTGCCCCCTCCCCCTCCCCCTCCCTCCCCCCTCTCCGAGCAGTAACTAGGCTTGTAGTCCGGTCAGCTCCGTTTGGGGAGTTAGGAAAGTTTCATGAAATCAAGATTGTGGATAAATCAAGTTAGGCTAAGTAATATGATTACTAGTATCCCGAGGTTTTGAGAATTCCGATGTCATGGACAAACGAAAATCTTGAAAATTTTCATTGGCTAAAATTGTATAGTTTCTGGGTGCCTGGAGATGGTAGGTCCATAAGTCCTAATAAAAGCTCCGTTCACATATGCCTTTCGGTCACAAAATCGTATCTTATTTAGCTAAAAATCTTGAAAATCTAACTTCCTTACTTATTTGGAAAATATATCGTGCAATATTGTATATTTACGAAAAGCTTGAATGTGGTATATAACCTAAAGGCTTAATCCACTTCAAAATAATTCGCTTTCAATAGATGCCGAAAAAAACAAGAGAAGCAGAGCAAAAAAAATGACTAAAATCGGATAACTAATAAGGAAGTTATGAATTTTTTTTAAATATGAAAAACTGTGGAACAATGGAAATCACTACAAAAATTGCCAATTTGGTTAACAGTTTGTGACGCCATTACCTCACTATTTATCAATTGCTTTATATATTTGTTATCCCATTAATTTCCCTCTTTATCCCAAAAACTTGATTTCCCCATGCCTTTGCCCAGGTTATATGATTTGTATTGTATTGCGGGCATGACATTGCACAAGATCTTTTATAAACTTTGAAGAATTGAAACTATTTTCATGATTTAACTGAAAAAATGTACTCTATATTAGATTATTAGTGCATCCACACAAAAACATATTATTATCAATATGACTTGGATGCTGGTGTTAGGAAATGAGATTCTTAGGGGGAAAGTGAGAAATTTATATTACCAATAGAAAGAAACTAGAGGATAGCGAGGCAATGACGTCAGGTGCGGATCCAGGGGGGCCGAGCGGGCCTTGCCCCCCCCCCCCCGCAAAAAAAAGAGAGAGAGAGAGAAGGAAAAGAAGGGAAATAGGAGAGAAAGGGAAAGAAAGAAGAGGAAGAAGAAAAGAAAAGGGGGGAAGAGATCGGGGGGCCGAAAGGGCCTTGCCTCCCAGGCTATTCCCCCCCCCCCCCCCTAAAGAGAGAGAGAGAGAGAGAGAAGGAAGAAAAAGGGAAAGAGGAGAGCTAAAAGGGAACAAAAAAGAGGAAGAAGAAAAGAAAAGGGTGAAAAGAAGGGAAGATCAGTTGCTGTTAATCCCGCCAACAACGTGCGGAGCGGGGTGGGCCGAAAGGCCCTTGCCCCACCCCCCCCCCCCCCCCCCGGCCAACCTAAAAGACAGAGATGGAAGGGAAGGAAAGGGAAAGAGGAGAGAAAGTGAAAGAAAAAAAAGAGAAAGAAGAAAGGTAGGGGAGATCAGTTGCAATTTTTCCCGCCAACAAGATGTAAGGGGGGGGGCACTGGCGTACTGATAGGGGGGGGGGGGGGGGGTGGGCGGCTTGGGGGAAATAAAATTCAAACGTGGTTTATTTCTAAGTCCATAACGGTGGTTTACAAATAATGCTAAAATAACATTATTTTCCGAGATTTGTCCTCACTTTTTAGTAAATTACCTATTCTTTTGTATGCGTTGGTTAGAAAATGACAAATGACATCTCACCGTGATTAAATGCCTATAAAACCCCTAAGCTTTCGGGGGCTCTGCCCCTTGGATTCCACCTAGGGCCTTAGGTGGGCCCTTACTTGCTCATCTGACGGTAATTTATTGCCTTAAACCCCTGAGCTTCCGGGGGCCGGGGTGGGGCGGTGGGGGCGGTCCTCCCTAAAACGCTGGCCTAAAACAAAAACAAAAAAATAAGAGAGAGGAGAGAAAAGGAAAAGGACGTAGGAAGAAAAAAGGAGCAGACAAAGAAGATTTTTGAAGGATTAAAATAAGAGTCGAGAACAGTACAACGAATCGTCTTCTTTCTCTAATAATTTAATGAAACGTCAAAGCTTCCGCGCTTCTTGGAGGAGGGAGTGGGAAGCTCGCCCCTCTCTGTACCCACCCCTATTACGTCACTGATGGTCACCATTACGTACCAATATTTGGCTCGCATAATTTCAAATTTGGGCACCCCTAAGAAATCCTGGATCCGCGCCTGAATGACGTCACAGTCTCATGAGTGAGTTGCCAATTTGTCTTGTGATTTTCAAAGTTGTTCATGTCATTAAAAATTCAAAACTTTCTTATTAGTTATCCGAAGTGGACTTGCCATTCAAGTCCATACAACCCCCTCCCTGTCGATTCCTTCCTTTGCTGTGGGTTAGGGACATGATACATCAGCTCCAAGATGGCAACGCTGTTACACCCCACCGCCCCCCCCCCCCCCGTGAAACACACACAGGCTACGCCATGTATGAACTAGTTGAACGAAAATTGTCGGTAATATGTACTTGCACTAAGGGAATACTAAAGGAAGGGTGAGCCGAATGGCGCAGCGTGGTCAGACTGATGAGGGGGGGGGGGGTGAGCCCGGGATAATGGTTCGCGTTTAAGGGTCGCTATCCATAACATGGGTTGAGGGTCGCTTTTCATAAACAATTAAATGAAAATTAAAATAGCAATAAACAAAATGATAAGAAAGCGAAATAATGGATAGGGAACACGCAACGGCTGTGGCGGAGGCGCAGGGGGGGGGGGGGGGGGGGGGGTCGCCACATGGCCCCAAATATTTGTAGAAAACATTTATTGAAAACGTACATTTCTGAACAAATAAAGAAAAAAGGCGTGCCCCAATAATGTACGCGACCCATCATCCTGCCCCTCCCCACCAAAAAAAAAAAGAAGAATCGGTACGATCGACCACGCTGCGCCATTCGGTCCACCTTCCCCGCAGTATTCCCTTGGTACGTATGAGTAAACAGCGGGGGCTAGGGTACGTCGCCGCCCCCAGAAATAAAAAACAACAAAGAAAATGCAATAAATTATCAATAATTCATTGCATATTTGGCCCCGACCCTAGCTAACATCCTCCGAATTTAGGGGGATACATTGAGCATTTTTCCTGATTTAGGGGGTCTCCAAGGCAGGAAAAGCCCGCGAAAAGCCCGCGAAAGGGGGTTTCGGAAATGTTGGCAGTCCTCAGATAGGGGGTGCTTTCAAAAAGAGGGAACGAGCATATATGCGTACCCTAAATAACACTGAGTGGAGGGGGGGGGGGCCGGGATGGCCCTACAGAGTTCCTATTTAACGTACATCTACATTATTATAAGAACAGTTTCATTATCAAATCGAATAAACACTTATATACAGATAATGTTATAATGTTTTGTTCTTATAAGTACACATCATATTCATATACCTAATATGGTGATTAGTTATACCCTAACTCTAAATTAGACCTTCATTGTACCTAGACAATCTCATCTAAACGCGCTAATCTATTATCTTCTCAGATTTAGAAATAATAATACTAACATAGAAATATGTTGTATTCCTCCAGCACACAACACATACATAATCTCAGTTGTAAATATCGTTTTAGGAAAACGAGCTTATCAATCAATACTGCAATCTGCATGTGATTCACCTATAATTATTGCACTATTATTATGCTTCGACTACCCATATGACATATAACATAGAACTATAAAGGAATAATCATAAACTATATACAAGACAAGAAATAATAGGATATTGATTGTCTCTAAGAAATTTGATAAATTCTACTTATGCAATATACAGCAATACATGTTGTATTATAAGCCAATCAACATCCAAACATCAACCTTGAAATACAATTAGGCCTATGGGATAATTATGAGCAGGTTTATTCGATTGAAAACTACCAAATAATAATGTGCAGACAATTCCCTTGTGCCAGGCAAATGCAAAGTCTCCACAGTGTTTCCAACTTCTAATCTGAGCTCTTAAGCAAACATGCCTCCTATCACTAATCCCCCTGTCCTGCATGAACGAGAATACAGGGGAAGGAAGGGAGAGAGAGAGAGAGAGAGAGAGAGAGAGGAAGGGAGAGAGTACGTGTTGCCCTATGAGGGAAGGGGTTGACCTCTGCACAGAGTGACCCAAGAGAGATAAGGGAGAGATGGAAGAGGGGGAGAGATCTACTCTGTTGTTCCAACACTATGTATCTACACTGGATCATACACATTATCACAATGGCACTGTTGCATAGTATATCACCTAATTTGCAATTAGAGTAGGTTCTGAATGATAGATTGAAAATCTGGAAACTACCATTCATGATATTAGACTTACCTTTTCTTTATCAACCCTATAGACTAGCTTTATTGTATTTACATACTCCAATACTATAGATGGATGATAAATTAACGTTCATATAGCAGTTCTGCACTTCGTTTATAATTTGCACCAGAAAATTCAAACCTCAATGGAACTACATAGAACTACATAATAATACTCTTACAATGTATACTTCTTTTCTGACATAGAAATCAAAGTCAATAAGAGTACCACGTGCGTCGATCACCACGTGCCCGGCACTTTTTTTTGCTTGTCTGCGCTGCATGGACCTACTGTCCAAACACACACATACAAGGTATCTGATTGGTCGATCAATTCCAGACGCATGCGTAGTAAACAGCATCCGTCTGGAAAAGGGCACACGTGTGCTAATAAACTAGCAGGCGTGTGCTATCGCACCTTGCACACGTCTGCTAAATAACAGGCGGTGATTGGTCAATTAGCAGACGTCTGCCTGTTATTTAGCAGACGTGTGCCGCGTTCCATACGTCTGGGGTATGTGAATAAAGTCTCCAACGGCTTTCCATAGTACCGCGGCCTACCACGCTAACACGCGGTACACACGCTAATGCACGTGATAACAACGTGGTACAGACGCGGAACAAACGTGCTATGACCGTGCTCCACCCGCGATTACCCGCTAAAATTTCGCGTCCAATTTCGCGTCCAATTCCGCGTGTAACCACGTCTTAACCGCGGCCGTAGCATGTCCTAGCACGTTCGTTCGGCGTCTGTACCGCGTCTTTACCGCGTGTGTACCACGTGTATCACGTGTTCCGCCCGCGATTACCCGCGGTCTAAATTTTTGGGCAGCCCAAAACTTTTTCGCGCGGCCAACCGCGTGTGAATTTCTTACCGCGTGTAACGACGGGTAAAGTACGGCTGTATCGCGTCTTTATCGCGACCTCAAAGCGTCCAACAGCGTCTGCTTCACGGGCAGAAATTTTTGGCCGTGATTCGGCCGCGATACGCCCGTGGAGGGCTGTGTGACCGGGCCTTAAAAATGTTCTCTCTCTCCACGGCTTGCCATTCCTTGCTATAGACAACCTTCCATTGGGGTGGTAATTGATGAAGATAAAGAATTTCACAGAGACCAAATGAGCTAGCTAGGAAACTCACCAGTGGAATGTAATACTGTGGCACCAGTTCTGCATGGATATACTTATATTGCTTTTTCATTTATTGATTTTTATTCGTTTTCAGTTATATGTTTACACGGTCGCCTCTTCAGTTGACAAAAAAATGCTTTCCCTGAGGGCTCTGGATAAAAACAATGTATACAAAAGTAATATACAAAATAATATATAACAGACAATCATATTGTAGAACCTGCCGCAAAATAAAACATATTTACCAGTTACAATATACAAGAAATTATTTTCAAATGACAAACTTAAGAAGTAAAATGGGGAGAGATACTGATAACTGGTGAAATAGAGGGTGGAAATTTGAAGAAGGAGACAAAAGAAAAGGAATTAAATAAAAGTGATAGAAGGGAAGGCGAATGGAAGAAGCATTTGTAAATTGAATGTTTGCAATGTATACAGTGTGAGTCAAAAAAAACTTTACACCTAGAAAAATGCTAATAATTTTAAGAATCATTTATGAAAAGTAAATTATTATACACCATATGAAAGAGTGTTTCATCCCAAATCGTTTGGTACCATTTTGGGTGGCATGTGTTCACGCTTGGATAAATAGGAGGCATTGTTTGCGAGAGTGCAAAAATCGACTTGCGCCAAATAATGCTTATGTGATGTTTGAATAAAACAATTGGGATTTCGGTATTAATTCGGTCTTTGCAGATCCAAATAACATCCCTACCAAAATTAATCATGTCACACATATCAAAACACACACAGAGTCACACTCAATAAGTCACACAAACACACGCACACACTCGCACATACACACACACACACACTCGCATAGCAAATTTAGATGTGACAGTTTGGATCGGCCTTCTTGGAAATGGAAGTCTTCTTGGACCCTTCTTCTTTGAACAGACAGTGAATGGGGAGCGCTATCTAAGAATGATAGATGATCAGGTTGTCCCGGCTCTGAATCAGATGGCACGATTTAGGCGTCAGAGAAACGGTCCTTTCAGGCACATTTGGTGGGCACAAGATGGTGCCCCTGCTCACAGGACAAGGATTGTGATGACCAGGTTGAGAGAACTCTTCGGGAACAGGATCATCGCTCTGAAAGAACCTGTGGAGTGGCCACGTCGATCCCCGGACCTAACACCGCTTGATTTTTTCGTCTGGGGTTACCTCAAGTCTCGGGTGTACCAGAGCCCACCTGCGAACCTCAACGACCTACGAGAGAGGATCAGGATTGAGAGCGAAGCACTTGGGAGAGACAGGCGCATGCTTCGTCGAGTGTTTCAGGAGATGCTCCATCGCGCTAGAAAGTGCATCGAAAGGGACGGAGGTCATGTCGAGGAGTAGATGAACGGACAGTTACTTGCTGGTCACAAATGAAGCTTCAAAGGATCCATGATGATAAGCATTTGAATTAACATTATCATCATAATTATGATGATCGTTAACAATTTGAAGATCAAGTAAAAAATAAAGTATTTTACTCCAAATGAACACCATTATCATATGTTTGTGTGTGTGCGCGTGTGTGTGGGTGGGTGTGTTAATGTGTGTGTTTCATATGTGCGTGTGCGTGTGTGTGTGTGTGACTTTGCTACTGAAAAAAGCATCTGCAATGCATCTCATTTCATACATTCAATTCATTCTCTCACTTTAATACTTTGGCGCAATTCGATTTTTGCACTCTCGCAAACAATACCTCCTGTTCATCCAAGCGTGAACACATTCCACCCAAAAATGGTACCAAATGATTCAGGATAAAACACTCTTTCATATGATGTATAATACTTTACTGTTCATGAATTATTTTTTAAATTATTAGTAATTTCCTAGGTGTAAAGTTTTTTTTGACTCACACTGTATACGTATTCTCCACCCAGGCTTTTCAGTGAGAGTGCTCGAGGGCTGTCCTTCCACACAAAATAGTCACATATTTTGAGCTGACCTTTAACTCCTAAATTCGGCACCTTCTGCAGCACCTGCAGCGACTCTTTCAGGTCCAAACTGAATGAAATCACTATAAGTAATACGCTAAGGCTCCGCGGGGGGCGCGACGTCTCCGCGAGTCTTTGTATTCTATTGTTTTTTAATGAGATCGCCGACCCAAGTTGGTGCGGCTATCTCCTCCTGAACCCTGCCCTCGGGGTACCCGTGCCCGGTGCCATCGTCCGCGGGAGAGTCTACTCTGTGGAATTGGCTATACTCCGCCCGAGGTCCTCCCCCGTGTCGACGTCCAGGGCGAAAACAGACGCGACATGCATAATGCAGGATATGCGTGACGACAGAGATACCTCATGGATATTCAACATTGCATCCGTAGACACACGACCGATGACCATCCACTCACATTAAGTTGCGTATTAAATGCACGCTGAATGGGTATGACTTACCCCGTGTTAGGTATCTTTCTATAGGATGTGCTTTGTACTAGCTGCACTGCACAAGCGGTACCTGCACAAGCGAGATACACTGGGCTAATTCCCGTCGACATCCAAACTTAGAGACCTATTTCTATCATGATTGCCGCGATTTTTATATAGTTTTCGTGAATGGAGGTATGAAATCAAAGCTTATTTTGTGATTATTACGGCCATGTATACTCAATTTTGATTATCATTTTCTAAAGGAAAGTTTTCACAAGAAAACCAATGGACTGACAGTTCAGTCGCACTGAGCTGCTTTCATTCAACACACAGTGCAGCTGCGCTGCTCGGGAAGCTCAAACACAGGCACCGCGCACCGCAGGCGTCCGACGCCTGCGGCGCCGGTGTTCGAGCTTGCTGGAGTTACGCTGAAGTGTGTGTGCTGAAGCTGAGCTCGAGTCGAAGAGATTTGACACTTTGCATCATTATTGCCGCGATTTCAATATAGTTTCGTGAATAGATTTACGAAACCTGAGCTTAGAATTAGTAAAAGTATTACTAATGTCTACGTTTTTAAACGACTGTCTGATTTTCTTATGAAAATTTTACTTTGAAAAATGATTATCGAAATGAATGGTCAGAAATAATCACAATCTAACACAGTTAGGGTCTATTATTATGTTACAGTTCTTGCATCAAATCAATGCATGAAAATTTAGTTATTGAACTAGAAAAATGTTTTGTTTTTTTTTAAATAGGCAATTATGAAGTAGGATGTAGGAAGCCTGAAACCTTAGCCTACTAAACAAATCTCAACAAAGTGTAGGCCTATCCTTTTATGAATTAATGAAAAAGTAGCCCCAGAAAAAAGAGCCCCCGAAAGTTGAAAAAGTAGCCCCCGAAAATTTTCCGAATATTTGAAATGGAGCCCCAGAAATGAAAAACTTAATTTTTTGCCTGCGCCCCCCTCTAGAATCCCTCGGATTTTCGCGGGTCCTGAGTTGAGTGTATATATAATATAGGCGTGGGGTCCATGGGTTTCAAGGGGCCATAAACCCCCAAGAGCTCGGGGGTTACATTCTTCAAAGTTGGGGGGGGGGGAGAGATCAGATCGCAGCGGGTTGAGTGTATATATAATATAGGGGTGGGGTCCACGGGTTTCAAGGGGCCATAAACCCCCGAAAGCTTGGGGGTTTAGGCGTTTAATTAGGGTCAGATGAGCATATTTTTAATACTTTATTTGTGACACTTGCGAGTCACTAATTGGCGTGGGTTCAATACGTAGAGTTGCGTAGTGTTGCGTACCAACTACGCTGGCCTACGTTACTATATGCTGAGGGACGGAAAGGGGTACGCAAGATGAACGAAAACAATTCAACATGTTTAATTTTTTTCGCGTACTTTCGGCGTAGAAATTTGACGCAGAAAGTACGCCTTTTTACGCAACACTACGCTACATGCCTACGCAACAGTACGCTACCCTACGCCAGATCGACAAAGCAGTAAAAGCTTTCCACACTACGGAACTCTACGCAGTTCCAGTGGCTTAAAGAATAACTACCGGTACAGTTGGATCGTTTTTTTTTTTTTTTTATATAAGGCCAAATTTAAAAAAAAACATGTTTGGCGTCCTGTTTTTTCGAAAAATGGGAAGGAGGAGGCCCATTTTTTTTCTTTCAAAATGGCCGCTCGGTACATTTTCCCTGACGTTCGGGCTATTTTTCAAGATGGCGGCCGACAATTTTTTTTTTTTCTTTTTTAAAATCAGAAATACATTTTAGCAGTGCTTTTCATGTTTTTTTTTCTTCAAAAAAAAAAAAAAAAAAAATAGGAGGCGGCCCCCAAATAGGAAGCAGGCGGGGACGCTGTTTTTTTTTTTTCTTTCAAAAAAAAACAAAAAAAAACAAAAAAAATAGGAGGCGGCCCCTAAAAAGTAAGCGGGCGGGGACGCAAAACATTTTTTTAATGGCCTGAATGGCAAATAAAGTTCTTGGTGGTTTTAATTTAGACAGTCTCTATATATCTATTTACACCCCCCGCCCCCCTATAGAATCCCGCGGATTTCCGCGGGTCCAGCTAGTATATATATATTATATTAATTAGCCAACACCTCTTTTCTTTTGAACCGATCCGAAAGACTTTAGAAAAACCAACCTAAGGCAAATTCCAATAGCCTTGTGAGTCACCATTGAATTGTGCGGACATGACAGTGACATTATCGTTACGTACTCAGAACATGATTTCTATAAGCAAAACAATAGGGTATTGGAATTGCCCTGGAGTTGATTTCTTGAAAGTTTTTGCGATCGTGTAATGGATAACAGGATTCTTTTGAAGTGTCAGATTTAAGCCGAAATAGAATTGAACTAACCTAGAACGACGAGAGTAAAGTTGCAATCAGTAGCACCATCGAGTGTTGCCGTGATGGGGTACATCCCCACGGGGAAATTGGAATTGTCCACGGGTTCGTAGGTGACATTTTCGGGAGAAGTGACGGTGGTGTTGTAACGAACTGTGACGTTAGTGGACCAATCAGCTGCCTGGACGATTTGGGCTTGACATTCCTGGGCCAAAGCTAAATAAGTGAATAGGAGGTTAAAAGACTTTAATAATGATTAATTCGATCAATTTATATTATCTATTGCATACCAAAATCTCTTTTTAGAAGAGTTACAGTAACCATGAACACCCTGTTGTTCACACTGTTGCCTAACTTTTCTCTTGTGCGTTGAGCACCTCTCTCTCTCTCTTTCTCTCTCTCTCTCTTTCTCTCTCTCTCTCTCTCTCTATTTCTCTCTCTCTCTCTCTCTCTCTAAGTGCCATATCAATTGACTTTGGCGAACATGCTGTTCCACAACCCTCGGCTCCTATAGCCTTCTCTATTAGCACCACTCACATTTCTTTCACTATCTCTCTTCTAACAATTTCTGCAGACTGTCCATCCTAATTATCCTCCCGATTCTCCAGGCTTTCTTAACGTGTAATGTGACCAATGAACTTCAACTGCCTAATCAACATCTCATGTATCATTTTCCTTTGTACTCCAGTTCTTCTCACTTCCTTATTACTAACTTTGTCAGTACAAGGGATTTTCACCATTCTTCTTAAAAACCACATTTGGCAACTTTCCAAACGCTTTTGAGTATCAGAGGCTAAAGTCCATGTTTCACTACCATACATAAGTACTGGATAGATGTAACAACTCAATACTGTTATTCTGGTCCTCATACCCATTTTTCGATTTGCCAGAATTTTGCCTAACTTTGAAAATGCAGATTTAGCGAGAGCTATCCTTCTCTTGATCTCTGTCTCACATCTGGCATCCTCGGTGACCATGCTGCCGAGGTAGTTAAAAGAGGAGACTTGTTTAATAACCTG
This sequence comes from Strongylocentrotus droebachiensis, assembly GCA_035222895.1. Taxonomy (NCBI): domain Eukaryota; kingdom Metazoa; phylum Echinodermata; class Echinoidea; order Camarodonta; family Strongylocentrotidae; genus Strongylocentrotus; species Strongylocentrotus droebachiensis. The sequence goes on along the minus strand of JAVYIG010005955.1, from coordinate 115,725 downwards.
TTCCTAATGTTTCAAGTTTCATCTTGGACTCTTCTTGATCTCTAGTCCCATTCTCTATCTCCTTTCTCCTTTACAACTACATCTAAGAGTCTCTGGAGATCTTTCTCGGATTCAGAAAAACGGTTTCATCAGCATATCTGATATGTGTGAATGAACGGCCATCGACTCGTATTCCATTTTCATTCTCAAATTTTCTTAGAGCACCTGTATTTTTACAAACAAAAGAATTTTGAACGCCATTTTCATTTAAAAATGGGCCTTTAATGGGTGTTATTAGTAACGGCGTCACAGTCTGATTGTTAACGTCGACAATGAGACGTGTTTCCTAGTACTGTGTAAATACCCTCGATGGCTTTATCTTCAAAATATTACCTCCACTGTTGGCATTTGGATGGCTACTAAACAAATATTCATTTCAGTTATTAATTGGGAAATTCATTTCCCTATCATACCTGCGCCCAACGGACGAGCACCCAATTTGTTTTAAAGATTGTTTCTTCTTTTTGTCTTCTTGTCTTCAGTTTGCTCCCTCATTAATTTTACAAATCCGGTGCCGCCATTGCTTTTGACTAGATAGCGTAAATAATTCGGTGTAGGCCTATATATAGAACGATTTTGATAATGAATGATCTAATTAACAAAGTTTTAATGTAAACAAAACCCAGATTAATTAATTTTTTTGAGATTGATCAACATTTTTAGAAACATTTAAAGCTATTTTCATACGTTCAATATTTATCAACTATTGTTTTAGTTCAAGCCACTAAACCATAAAGCTTTAACATACATTATTTCTAACTGCTTGTTATGAAAACCGGTTTCACAAAAAGCTATGATGTGAACTGTGAAGTGACGGTTCGCAATTTGTGTGGATATAACAAAATATGACACAAGATTTCTACCATTTTCTTCGTGAGGTCGTGGTAAAAAGATAAGGGACCCAAAATGTGTAGAAGGAGGTTCGTTGTTGAAAAGGACTACTGGAGCAGAAAATATGTCTTTACAAAATAGACAATGGGTAATGTATTTATATAGGGCAAAGAGAAATTCGCCTTCACTATTCTTAGCTATTTGTTCTTCCTCCTTTTTTCTTTTCTTCTGTTATGTAGTCTCCCTGTCTCCCTTTTTCGTTCTCAACTTGTCCTTCGATCCTAGCGCACCCTATGTTCTGTAAGAGGGCAATCGTGCAAGACTTTATCATAATTGTGAGAATTAATTTCTATTCCCCCATGTCCCAATAAATGCGTCTAATTCTTCCTTTGAATGTGTATGGACCCCTATTTCACGTGCTTGTTGCTATCAACACCTACCTTTAGGTATATCGGATTATTATCTGATAATGTACTTTTCTGTCTCAAAATGTGTATAAAACTCCCTCTCTCTCTCTCTCTCAAACACACACACACACGCACGCACAAACATCCACACACACATATTTCCTACTCTACTATCTCTCCCCCCTCTCTCTCCCTCTCTCACTCTCTCCACCTCCCTCCTTCCGTCCCTCTACCTCTCTCCTTATATTTTACATCCTTCACCTTCTCTTGTTCACTTGTAAGAAAAAGGGACACGAAGGAACAAATCACACCCTTCAAAAGCGACATAACTCTAAAACTCGCTTTTTGTATGAAAAAGGAAAAAGCGGAGACGGTTGTATTGTTATTCATCTGTTCATATCACACGTTTCATTGAAATATTCGCCTTTGAGTCTATTGTATCGGTTAAGGGCGTAGCAGAATATTATATTTGCGAACCGCAAACTGTGGGTGCTTTTTATAAAGACTGTTCTGGAAGAAACTTGATTTTTTTTTCCTTCTACAAATAATAATGCGGAGTTACAGAAAAACAATTATGATGTACAAATTGTAATATATGTCGCTCTGCCCTTTTATGTAATTCACTCGCGCTTTGAATGCTTTTAACTGAAATATGGCGTCAAATAAATGCTGCGAAACATCATCATCGTCAAAAGTGTGTATTAGTTAAATATACACTAATTAAACAATATGTTCCAGATACGTTCATGAAAAAGGAAAACATATTTTGTTAATTTTTGTTAATGACCAATAAAATAATAATAATAATAATAATCATCATCATCGTTTCTTAAATTCAGTTCTAGGAAGGGTTATAACGTTAACACGACTAAATCAATTTATGATTTAATTTCCGATACTTTCGTAAATTTCCAAACTTCACATACAAAAGCATGCATCTCACAAGACCACACAAAAAAGTATAAAAGATATATCAGTTCAAAGTTCTTTAAAAAAAAAAATCATAAATATGAACTAATATTACAACCGTAAGGTACAAATGCAACAAACATTAATGAATAATCATGTTAATAAGAATGATATAAATTGTAACACATTAACACAACCAGTATACATGATGTTATGTTCAGAAATAGTTTTACATCAATAAATAGAATAATAACTTACTCTGTTCCGATAAGGAAATCACCACCACAGCAAAGAAGAGCATGCGATTGAAAATCACAAGACGTGATCCATGTTCAAATTTCACCCTCATCATTACTCGGATATATAGCTTTCAATCCTCTAAAGACATCTCATGTAAGAAAGAGGCAAAATTATTGCCTCGGAAGAATTCGTGAAACAGTTACAGACTAACGTTATTATCGTGTAGCGATTTTGGGCGTATTTTTCTTTGCGCAATAATGTCACACTAGATTGCGATCTGACTATTCGTCGTTGGAAATCTTCGCTTGTTCGAGCTGAGCAAGAAGGTGACGTAGAGACAGAAGAATTGTTCATGTGCACCCAAGCATGACGTGAACGCCGCATGTTGATTGGCCAAAGCATGAAATATTTTGAATGACGTAGGCTATAATAATTATATCGTTCTAGGGAGTAGAATGGCTATAGGGTAAATATTAAGTTGTATTGAATATCGCATTAATACTTTTCTGACCAAACGGGCCCGCCCAAAAGAGATGATTAAGTTACATTACACACAAGAATATCTCATAAATTCATGATTTATATTTCGTCGGCAAATTATAAATTGTAAGCATTGTGTTTACGTTTTTTCCCCAGGCTTATCTTAATAGGTGGCGGGAGACATTTGCTTAAGCCTGTAAGATTTGTGTTTATTTTCTCCTATTCTTTCTTTCCAAAGTTGGTATTTTCTTCCTTTTTTTCTTTTTTTTTTCTTTCGATCTCTTTCGATTTGTTAAAGGCAGGCACATCATGCAATCGCTATGGATATGTGGCTATGTCTTTTTACGAAGGGGGTAGCAGATGCTGTCGTTGTACTTCTTTGCAAACTTCGCAAGGGCTTCTTGCTAGCATTGCACGGGCTACTTGCGCTGGTTTACGGAACCGCATGGTGCATTATACGGCGCGGCAATGTATCGCACGACAGTTGCAAGGCACCTGTATGACGGTGGTGAGTGCACCTCAAGGAATATTGCAGGAAGGACTTCCGAATCTTAGAAGTTGGCCTAACACCCGAACACAGCTGCGGACACGCATGTGCAAAAAAAAAAAACGATGGATTGTGACCATAAAATTACTTCCCTTATCTTTATCAGGCCTGTTTCTTTCTCTCTCTCTCTTTCTCACACTCTTTTAATGTTGCTGTTCATACCTCAACTCCAATAAAGCCCCAATCACACCAGACTAGTTCTCACTACGTTCTGGAAAATGTTGCCAAACGGGCTCAAACTGTGTGCGAACGGACTGAACGTAGTATAGCAATTACTGTTTACGATCTGTTTAAGAACTTCATGGACGGGCTCGGACTGGCTTGGACGGGAAGGGTGCTCTAGAACGTTGATTGTCCCGTCCTACAATTAGACGGAGTAACAACGTACTTAAAACGAGATGCACGTACTACGAACGGAATTGCCGTTTTTCGATCATTCTAGGAACGTGTTAAAACGTCGAGCATCAATTAGCAGTGCGACCGGGTCAATTTACTTGTCCCTCCCGTTGGCAAACAGACCCAACTCGAATGTCGTGATCTTCTTCGCATGAAGCGTTGAACGGGAATCAGGAATTCTACCCCTACCAAAATCCGTTCTACGGTTTTCTGAGACGTTTCCAGAACGTAGTGAGAACTAGTTTGGTGTGATGGGGGCAACTTATTTGCAATTAGAAATCTTATCTCGAACATAGCTCAACATGTCCAAAGTCGTTATTCTGTCACAGCGCCCCCTGCCAATAGGTCGGCCAGATAATGAATATCCCGTGCTGGTCTGTGAGCCTCTACCAAAATAGTTTCCCAATCAAATCCGTATGTATTTGGCCTCTTAAAGTTACTGTTAGACCATCTAAACGTTGACAGCTATCAGCTAAGCATAATGAAAAAGACCCTAAAGTCGGATCAATTTTAACATATTTAACTTGCTACATAGGGTTTATTACAAAGCATAAGAAACTAAAGGAAAAAACACTTTCCGTCAGAATGGGCTTGTCGGATGCTCCTTAAACGTTAGATTCATTTCCCCCCTATACTGCCCATCGACCAACTTGTTTTCAATTTGATTATGCCCCAACTTTACCCCCCCCCCCTAAAATAAAAAAAATAAAAAAAAATCTAAATCTAAATCTTAATCCTACATCAAGAAGGTGTTGTAAGATCTCCTCAAGATGACATCAAGGCTTAGTATTCTCTGACGAAACATTGCCCCGACCTATGCTCTGGATGTCAAGACAACCTTTTTGTGTTGTGCCTTCCATAAGCTTTACATAAAGTGTAATATTCAGTATTGTAGTTTTCCTGACCAGCAATTTGGTATGAAATGATTATCTTTCATAAAAACACAGATAATTATAATCAGCGCTAGACAATATCTGAGAAGATCTCGTAAAAAATATTTTCCTCTTCAAGTAAGGATTCAGTGATCAGAAAAGCCTTTATGTACAAGAACAGAGACTTTTATTCTTTGTAAATTGTGAATTATAAATTTAACCTTTTGCTACATGTAAGGGCGTTGAAAGGTGGTGTAGCATGGGTCAATCCACCCATTGATGGGGCACTGTCTTCACATGGGGGGGGGGGGGGGTCTTATTCGGTAAATGAAATGTCAATTACTAAGGCAAACGATTAGTGGAGGTTGTGGGAGGGGTCAGGTATTTTCCTTCCTCGTCCTTTTCCCGTTCTGCCACTCCTTTTCTATCTAAATACGTTTACTTACTCGTTTGTGTTTTGATTTGTTTGTTTATTTTGTTTATTTGTTTATTTATAACTTTCGACTGGGCGGGAACGTGTTCCGTTTCCACGTCACTGATTGCTAGTCTGGGGAAGCCATTTACAGAAATACCACAGACTTTAAAAGAGACCAGAATTACCGTTTTTACAAAGAACTTTGTGACAAAGATGGTCAAACAGACTAACTGCTAAAGAGTAAGTGTGTAACATTTAAATAAAAGTTGATGGAAAAGAATTAGAATATATTTATTGACATACCATTAGATAACATTTTCAGAATGTGGGTGAAATAATGCAATCATTTTAAATGTATCTGGTATGATAATGACCTGAAACGAACTAGTGGCTGATTCAATGGATATCCTAAATAACTTTTAATTTCCGAAATAGAAAGAGTAATCTGACCTTTGCCTACATACATCAAAATTATTTTGCTACGTCAGCTAAAACATTTGTAACTTTCCATTGTGTTCCATTTGTTTAAGCAAAATCAACAGTATGCCTATTATGTAAACAATATCAACTGCAACGGTGATTATTATGATAGCTATGATCATGATGATGATGATGTTATAACGGCTATGTTACTTAGCTTTCTGCTCAATGCAATTTTCTAAGCGGGATACAGCCTTTTCACACACAGCTAAAATTCATCGTATTCTAGAGATGATTAGTATAAACGTGTATTTAGAGATGATTAGTATAAACGTGTTTAACTCAACAGTTTTAAACATGTTTATAGAAAATTTTCCCTGAGTGAACATCGTTTATACGATGTTGGGATAGATACGAAGTCGCGATTCATACGCCCCTAAAAGCAGGCTGCAGATACGAAGTTCGTATCTAGAGAGCTTGACATTTTGAGTGTGAAAGGTTTTTCGTGTTTAAACGTGTTTAAACTGGGTGGAGCAAGCGCTCTGTTTGATATGACCTGACCTTCAATGCGCAATGGCACTACTGCGCATTTTACGAGCAGTAGTTAATCACGAAACGATTAACGATCGCAACGAAATTTCTGTGTGTGAATGATGTCGTATGTATAGGTGATTAGTTTAAAGCCCTTTAAAGGTACTATGTCCCATTTGCAGGCCAAAAAAATGAAAAGGTTAAATTCCAACAGTATTTAAAAGATAATACTAATTTAGAACTTCCCTAAAAAAGGTGGGGCTTGAAAATGTCTTCAAGTGGGAAAATAACGACTATTAGTTGTCAAATCGACTTAGAAACTATAGAGCCAATAAGTAATAGTCTTGATTTTCAGACCATTGTACTGAATGGTCATACCTTTTATGCTGCGCAAAGATTCAATCAGTTTAATTTTGGCCATCACAAGAAGTGGGTTATTGATGTAGACAAATGCCCATGTACCCTTTACAGCTCATTTTATGTAATGTTATTATCAAAGAAGCAAAAAGCCAGTCAGTCACTCAATAGTGTCTGACAGTGAAGTCTAGCAAATAAGCAGGTTTCTTTTCATAATTTGAATATTAGAACACTGTTAACATTTAAATTTCATTGATAGGACATACATGACATATTTATAATTCCTGCAAGGTTCTACATAATTTGAGGTTGGCTGCAAAAGGGACATAGTACCTTTAAACTAATCGTGTTTATAGAATTTAAGCTGTGTGTGAAAAGGCTGTCAGAGACAAGGAGAGAGAGAGAGAGGGGGGGGGGGGAGAAACCAATTACTGGTGCATCCTCGCAAATTCCTATAGGGTGACTACTGTACTATGCCACGCAGGGGGGGGGGGTTGGGGGTTCAAACCCCCCCTTTGGTATTTTTATGTGTGTAACCCCCCCCTAAAAAAACCTAAACCCCCCCCCCCCCCCTTTGGATTTTTTTTTTTTTTTTTTTTTTAATTAAAAAAAAAAAAAAAAATGCCCACGGCTAACCTAAAAAAGGTGACCTTACCCCACCCAACGAAGAAAAATGTCAAATTTTCAAATTTCGAGACCAAAAAAAAAAAAAAAGGGTCCGCTTAAGAAGGTTCGATGGACCTGGATTTGGTGCCCCACAGATGGATGGACGGAGACATAATAGCGGTCCGATGGGTGGTAGGAGATTCGACGGACCTGGATTTGGTGGCTCCAGACCAGATAGTGCTGGAGGAAGACCTTTCTTTGGCCAAGGAGGCAGGTATGCTGGTGGAGAAGAAGAAGAAACTGATGCTGCCCAACAAAGTGGTGATGGAGAAGAAGAAGAAACTGATGCTGCCCAACAAAGTGGTGATGGAGAAGAAGAAGAAACTGATGCTGCCCAACAAATTGGTGATGGTCTAGGAGGGCCCGGTCGGTTCGATGGTCCTAGAGGTGGTCATCATGGTCCTAGAGGTGGTCATCATGGTCACCGTCAAGGTCCACCTCAGGACCAACCAGAGGAACAACCGTTCGGTCAGCGCAACGAAAGCAGCGAGGAGGATGGCCGTCCTCACCTTCACCACCACGGCCACCACCATCGTCATCACCGAGATCACCCCTATCGTCTTCACGACAAGACCAGAGATGGAGATCAGGACAGACCAATGTTTGAGACGAGGCCCTTCCGGTTCAACCCCTTGGGTAGAAAACCTTTCGGAGATCGTCCATTCGGCAGACGCAACGGAACCGAAGAAGGATCTCCCAGGCGTGATGGCCACCGTCGGCCCTATGGTAACCGAGGACATTGGGGGTGAGAATGAAAGTGAGGAGAAGGAGCATTCAACAACGGAAAGCGTAATAAAATCTTCACCACCTGAAGTGGTCGAGATCGCAATCAATAAAGAAGACATCAATGTGGTCGCCGAGGTGTAGAATTAGTATTTAACAAAATATTGATTGTTGATTGTGTAAATATACTACTACTACTACTACTAATAATAATAATAGCCTAATAGTCCACTCCAAATTTTATTAAACCGAAACGGAAATTCTTCATTTTAATATAGTCACCAATGTCTTTTCTTGGACAGAATGGATATCTTATCAGAGACTACAACATTATTGTGTCTAAAAAAATCAGATACAAGAGACTGGAAGCCAGTGAAAGGTGCATGAAATGTTAACGAATTACACTAATTTTAACTGAAATTTTAAAGACTTGTTAAATAAAAATATATAACTGAACTCATACAAATACTAATGAAATGTGCAATAATAAAGCCCTAAATATTTTCCTGACGCAGCTGAATTGATCATTGTAATTAACTTTATGAAGAAGACAAAAATGAAGTCAAGAGAAAATAAATACTAATAGTAGAGAGATAGAGAAATAGAATGATAGAGAGAGAGAGAGAGAGAGAGAGAGAGAATGAGAGAGATAGAAAAAGTAAAGAGAGAGAGATAGAGAGATGAGGTAGATTTATATTTTAATATATATATATATATATAGAGAGAGAGAGAGAGAGAGAGAGAGAGAGAGAGAGAGAGAGAGAGAGAGGGGGGGGGGGAGAGAGAGAGAGAGGGGGGGGGGGGAGGGTTGTGTAGGAAAACAGAAAGAAATAGCTCATTTGTAGTTGTATCAGTCGTAGTAGGTGTAGTACTACTAGGCCTACTATACTTATACTACTACTACTACTACTTCTTCTACTAATACTACTTCTTATAGTTTGTACTCTGGTGATAATACTATATCCTCTTTAAGCTCTATACCAATCAATGTTTACGATATACACAAATTACAAACTTCTTTGATAATGCAATGATTCACTACTAATACATTCCCTGATGTTTTTGAAGTAAAAATGTTCTGTACGAATGCTGCAAGGCACAATTACAACAAAAAAACAAGGAATGCCTTTAAGTTTCACCAGTGGAAAAGTATCTTCCAGGACTGTTGCAATTTCAATTCGCCATAATAATAGCCCTAAAGTTTGGAGCACATTACCACATTCTTTACAATTAAATCGGTTCATCTAAACATTTACACGTAAACTTAAGCTGCACTTTTTGTCATTGTATAATTCTTCCTAATTGATATCTTGTACGCGTTGTTTTTCCCTTTGTCATCTCAAAACATTTGTAACTTTCCATTTTGTACCATTTGTTCGCAAATGTTCCCAAATGTTCCCAAATGTGTTAATACAAATATTTCGAAAGAACAATCAAATTCATAGCTATAATACAAGGCAGGCAACTGCACTTCATATTCCACGTGTAAGAACTGCTTTTGCTCTGAAGACGCTGGCTTGTACTGGTCCCAAGTTTTGGAACTCACTTCCTATCAATGTAACTAGATCTGTCAGTGTCTTTGGTTTTAAACGCAAATTGAAATTACATTTATTGAGTAACTATGTCGACAATTAACGTAAAAATTATATCACCAGAAATGATATTAGGAAATAATTTATCAATTGTTATTGATAACGTGCATTATCTTTTTGTTTTTGTTATGTTTGATTATTCAATATAAATGTCAGCATTTCACATTCTCTCACCCCCCCCCCTCCTCTCTTCTATTTTTTCTTTTTCTTTACACCTAATACCATTTTCCCCTATATACATATAACTTTCTTCTTTCTCTGTTTTTTTTTTTTTTTTTTTTTTTTTTTTTTTTTTTTTTTTTTTTTTTTTTTTTTTTTTTTTTTTTTTCTTTTTTTTCTTCTCTGTTTTGTTGTTTTTCTCGTTCCAGTTTGCTTTTTTCCTCTTGATCCCTTTGTATATATTTTCATCCTCTCCTTTTCACATTTCAAGCTATCCCTTTTGTAAATATTTCCCCCATATTTAATCATGTGTAGTTTTTGATAACTTTGAAACGTTTTTAAAAGTGAAACATTAATGGATTATGTTATATGGGGACCTTGCTCTTACAAGCCCAGCTTTTCTAAGGTCTCCACTTTCTTTCATTTGGATTATATATCGACTTAAAATTGCACTTAAATTGTTTTTTCTTATGCTGTTTTTTGTTCTATTATTATATGTAAAAATGTTGTGAAAGAAAGAAATAAAATGAACCTTGAACCTTGAACCTAGGCCTAATATGTAAAATGTCAACTGCAAAGGTGACTATTATGATGATTATGATCATGTAACCCGATACTTGGCTCCTATCTACCGGATATCCGAAGAGGATGTTATTGGTTACGAGTCCTGGTACATTGCTCTCTCCAAAACAATGGTTGATATGTCTAAGTAGGATAAAGGTTTAACACATTAACGAAGTTTTACATTGAAAAAATAAAAAATAAAAAATAAAAACAATGATCAACTAGACCAGGGTATACCTGGTAATTGCTGATACGGTCTAGTACGAAAGTGATTTCAATCTAGGGTAGAAACCCTTATAAATTAGGTGATCCAGCAGATAGTTGTCCAGTGTGGAGATCGTTCTATTTGAAGGCGACGAATCTGGTGACGATATTTCGGGAATAATTATGTTCGACGAATTCATCCCTTATCCACGTCCAGGCGCGCCGGAAGCAGTTTGGGATTGGGAGGGGGGGGGGGGGCAAACATTCCAGGGGCTCACCTTCCAGGGGCAGTGACGTAATGAGCAAAAACGTTTGGAGGGAGGGGGGGGGGGCAGAAGAAAAATCTGCATCACCACCGCTCTTACACGTTACATGCAGGCCCCGCGGAACATTTTTCAAAGTTGAGTATTAACGGTCAGGTAGAGCGTATAAATTAGCGTGGGGTCCAGGGCCTGAACCTCGGCAGGGGATCAAGGGGCTGAGCTACCGGAAGCTCAGGGTTTTGAGGCATTAAATTACGGTCAGCTAAGCATATTTAGATACCTTATTTGTGACACTGGCAGGTCATTAATTGGCGGAGAGTCCAGGGAGCAGAGCCCCCGGATTTTTTTGGTTTTTTTAAATATTTAATTACGGTTAGATGAGCATCCAGGGGCCCTCTTTAAGGCCATTGATGTGGTCCGGGGGGCAGAGCCCTTGGAAGCTCAGGGGTTTTAATATTTAACTACGGTCAGATGAGCATCCAGGGGCCGCCTTAGAGCCCTTTGCGGGGTCTAGGGGGCAGAGCCCCCGGATGTTCAGGTTTTTTTAGTTATTTAATTACGGTCAGATGATCATCCAGGGGACCGCCTAGGGCCCTTGATGGGGTCCGGGTTTTTTAGTTATTTAATTACGGTTAGATGAGCTTCCAGGGGCCCTCTTTAAGGCCATTGATGTGGTCCAGAGGGCAGAGCCCCCGGAAGCTCAGGGGTTTTAGGTATTTAATTACGGTCAAATGAATATCCAGGGGGCAGAGCCCCCGGAAGTTCGTTTTTTGTTTAGGTATTTAACTACGGTCAGATGATCATCCAGGGGACCGCCTTAGGGCCCTCGATGGGGTCCTGGGGCGGAGCCCCTGTAAGCTCTGGGGTTTTAGGCATTTAATTATGGTCAGATGAGCATATTTTGATGACTCATTTGTGACATTGGCAGGTCACTTATTTTTTCTTTTTCTCTGTAACATACTTTTTCAAAAAATCAAGGGGGCTCGAGCCCCTGAGCCACTGGCGTACCTATGGGGGGGGGGGCAGGGGGGGCAGAGTGCCCCCCCTGACGGGCTCGAGGGGAAAAAAGAAAAAGGGGAAAGAAAAGAAAAAAAGGAAAGAAAAGGAAAAAAGGAAAAGGGAAGAAAAAAAGGAAAGAAAGAGAAAAAAGGAAAAGGAAAGAAAAAAGGAAGAAGAAGGGAAAAGGAAGAAAAAGGGAAAAGAAAAGGAAAGGAAAAAAATGGGGAAATTAAAAAAAAAAGACCATGGTCGTACGCACCGGGGGGAAGGGGGGCAGTTGACCCCAGATATTTTGAAAACGTACAGTTTTTTTCCTGAAAATGTAGTGTAGGCCTATACCAAATCCTTCAATTCTACTTTTGAAAATGCAAAAGTACCCTCATGACCAGTTCGGTCGCTCGAACTCCCTTCACTCCTTTCGCTTTTGAGTTTCTTCGACAAATTTTAACGCATCTTTCCCCCTCCCCACCAGAAAAATATTCGCATACGGCCCTGAAAAATTAAGACAAATGAAAATAGGAAAATATAAGTGATATAACAAATTCGAAACTCTTCGCTGGCGCGAACTGCTTGCTAGCCTATTTTGCATTAAATGTTTTCACTTGCTCGTCCCCCTGAAAAGAGAAAAGGATTAGCATTGCCTAGAATACAATTGTGCCTGCCCCGACCTGAAACCATGGCAACATTAACACACAATGTATGTACCAAATGTTACTAAAAAGAGACTAATTCATTTTTCTCGCTCGCTACGCTCGCTCGCGAATAAAATGAATAGACATTGCTTTGGAAACAATTGTGCCCACCCTTGACCTGCAACAATATCATTAAAAATGGAAGAGTTTTTTCGCCCTCTCGCCAAAAAGGAATTGAATCGCGTTAAACGCGAATGCGTCCATCCCGACCTGCACCAATAAAAACAAGTTTATTTATTAATTTCTATTAAAAGACAATTTATTTTTTTTGCTTGCTCGCTATGCTCGCTCGCCAAAATGGAATTGACATCGCTAACGTGCCCGCCCCAACCTGCAACAACCAGTTAATAATTATGTACCAAACGTTATTCAAAGAAGTTTTGGTGTGCTCGTGCTCGCCAAAACGGAATTAACATCACCTTAGACATGATTGTGTAAGCCCTGACCTGCAACAAAAAAACCTGAAATTTATAATAATATAATAATATTAGCTCTATACAAAGCGAATTTATTTTCCATTTCTTTTTCACATAATATAAACAATAACAAAACAATAATAAACGTAATGGTATAACAGAAATAAGCATTGAAATATCTTTGACATTGTTTTTTAGTCATTGTAATGCAAAATGATTTAATTACAAGAAATGAAAAAAAACTAACCTACTTGAAAGCAAAGCTTGTTAGATGTAGGTTCGCACAATAATAATTATACCTTATACATTTATAACTTAATTTTGAAGAAAAATTACGGAATAAAAAAAAACATGACTGACAATAGAAAAAACAAAAATTAACGAGACAAAAACAAATCAGAATCATTAGCAGAATGACAAGATAATGACAAGATCATGATGATAAATGAAGAATATAAGAATGAGAGAGTAGAAAACAGAAAAGGGGGAAGACGTGCAGGAAGACAACAAGAAGACAGAGAGAGGGGGTTGAGGGAGACAAAGAAAGAGACAGAGAGGGAGAGGGGAACTACTTATATTCTGATTCGTTTGCACGAAAAGTGCTTGAGGGCATTTTTGAAACCAATTAATGAGGGCTTTTCTTGTAATGTGCCAGGAAGGGCATTCCAATATTTTAGGCCAGTGAAAGTGAAAATCCTGCTGGAAAATTGCGTTCTTGGCTTTGGTAGGTGATAACATTTTGCTATTCTCGTGGGGTAACTATGAAATTCAGTATTTGTGTTACACATATTTGAGAGAACTTGTGGCAATTCATTTTTTCTAGTGTAGACATAAATATACCCAAGTTATAGGAAAATAAGTCATGAATCTTCAAAACATTATTTGCGTGAAAGAGTTCATTAGTATGAGCGCGAAAATTGGTGTGACAAATGATTCGTATTGCTTTCTTTTGCAATAGTAAAATTCTATTTAGTTGAGTATTTCCACAGGTGCCCCACCAATTATGAACCAATTATCATTACAAAAATTTTGCTCGCTCGCTACGCTCGCTCGCAAAAATAGAAATAACATCGCTTTTAATAATCACGTCCCTGACATGGAACAATGAACCCAAATGATTTTTTTTCGCTCGCTCGCTACGCTCGCTAGCTCGTGGAATTATGTGCCCACCACTGACTTGCTACAATATCATTAAAAAGAGAAATGTAGGGGGTAGCCTGCCCGCCAAAATGGGATTGACATTGCCTTTAACACGATTGTGCCCGCCCCCGACCTGCAACAATGAAACAAATTTTATAGAGCAATTCATTGAGAGAAAGATGTATTTTCGCTCGCTAGCTAAAATGGGTATAAAATCACCCTAAACACAATATTGTTCCCGCGCCCTGCATGGGAAAATTGAACCAAGTTTAAGTGGCAATTATTAAAAAAGAAGTGATTTTTTTCTTGCTCGCTACGCTCGTTTGCAAAAAATGAAATTAACGTCGCTAACAAGTGAATGTTCCCACCCCCGACTTGCAACAATACCAGTTCACTATACCAAACGTTACTGAAAGATTATTTTTTTTGCTCGCTCGCTCGCTCGCCAGAAGTGAAAATTAGCATTGTCTTTTTTGTTTGTTTCGGTCGCTTGCCCCCCCTGACGGAGTACCCCAGGTACGCCACTGCCCTGAGCCCAGCCGTTTTTCAGACCATGACATAAAGGCTTCTACATAACCATATTTTTCGCCCTACTGTTAATTTGGGAATTTCTAATTCTCCAACAAACACATAAAACGGGGGGGGGGGGGGTGTTAGAAATGTTGTCCCAGCCCAAATGCTCTGGATGTCAAGAAAACCTTTTGGTGCAAAGTACAATATATGTAAAGCCTATGGAATTAAATGATTATATTTCATCAGTTATTTTGTGGTAAATTGTACTGGTTTCACAAGGGTAGCTGAATGGTTTGAAAGTTTGTTATTTCAGTACCTTGTCTATTTGACTTCCTGGCTGAACACAGACAATTCTTGAATAGTCCTTTTAAAGTAAGCATTCAGTGATCAGACAAGCTTAAATGTACAAGAACGGAGACTTTGCCTTTTATTCTTTGTAAATATTATTGTGAATAAGTAAATTTAACCTCTTGCTAAGGGCGTTGAAAGGTGGCGTAGCATGAGTCGATCCAACCATTGATGGGGTACTGCCAGATTCTGCTAGGCTCATGCTAGATTTACGTTTACCGTCCATTTACAAAGTCCATTTACAATTATCCTTATTTTACTCATGTAACTTACTATTATTGAATACTACCACCCGAGGGGTCCACGATTTACAAGCATCGCTTCACAGTGGACCTCTCCGTTTCCAGCTTAACATTAATAAATTATTTTAAGCAGCAATATTTCTTGATATTCAAATATGTAATCCTGTTAAATTCATATTTTGTATTGCATGGTTACTACTTTGATTGTTTATTGTAATGATATTTCTATGAATACTGTATTCTTTTGCTGGAAATGAGAAAAAATAAAATTGAATTGAATTGAATTGAAAAGTATTTTGGATATTTCTGTTTTCCGAAGGGTCGTTAACCCGTTCTTTTTTATCACGAACCTTCGATTAATATTGTTTTCAAATAATTACTTCCGCACTGTAAAAGAGACCAGAATTACCGTTTTACAAAGAAACTTTGTGGCAAAGATAGTCAAACAGACTAACTGCTAAAGAATAAGCGTGTAACATTTAAACAAAAATTGTTGGAAAGGAATTAGAATAGATTAATTGACATACCATTAGATAACATTGTCAGAATGTGGGTGAAATTATGCAATCATTTTGAAGACCGTTAATACTACTGGGCCAGAAGGGATTAGACCACCCAGCCAGGTCATTGACAGGTGGCTATATCATTAACTCAGCTCTCAACTTACATAAGCAAAAGAGGATCATGGGGGACCAACAGTCACCGATTGGGGAAGTTTTCTATATAAAGGGAGCAAGTAGCTAAAAGTAGGACAGTGGGGCTTTAAGTGTAATTGGTATGATCACGACCTGATACGAACTAGTGACTGGAATCTGATTCAATGGATGTCCTGAATTACTTTTAATTTCCGAAATAGAAAGATTAATATGACTTTTGCCTCGCAAACAATGCATCCTGTTCATCCAATCGTGAACACATACCACACAAAAATGATACCAAATGATTTGGGATAAAATACTCTTTCATGAAATGTATCGCTGTTTTCACGAAGTGACGGTAGTGAAAACAAATTGCATTCACTTTGCGTTACGATTTTCCTCACTACCGTCACTTCGTGAAAACAAGGACGAATTTACTGTTCATAGAAGATTTTTTGAATAATTAGCAATTTTCTAGGTGTAAACTTTTTTTTTACTCACACGCTATAGGAACGCGTTCGAACGCGCTAAGAACAGGATGAGGACGAGTTAAACTGTCTCTGAACTGGATGGTCGGGTAACAAACTAGTTAGAACAAGTTGCGAACTAGTCGGAATCGGTTTGGACGTATTGGGAACGAGGTAGAACTAGTTAAGAACGGGTTTACTGACTGCGGACGGGCTTGGACTGCTTGAAAATGGCAAATTTACCCGATCTGAACTTGATATGAACTGACTGTGGACGGGGTACAGACAAGATGGACGTATTGAGGACTGTTTATGAAAGAACTAGGATCGTATTGTAACGAACCAGCCCGTTACAGGTAGTTATCTTGCAGAAAACATAGAGGGCGTAGTAAGCTTTTGGGGCGTAAGAGTTCAGAGCGCGATTACGGACGCACCATGCGTAAAGCAGCTCTCGGAGACTATAAATAGCGCTGTTGTACGGTAATTTTGTTACTTCGACGTGGCTCTCGTCGTTGTCAGATAGCGAACTCTCCGCTCCGCTCCAAATGAGCTAAAATAAGGAAAAGGATTGGAAACGAGAAATAGAGTTCCTACAAAAGGAAATCCCTGCTTTCTACTACTTCAGAGATTAATCCAGGTTATTGGTGTCGGTGTTAACTATAATAGTCGTGTTGGAGATGTTGACTTATGTTTGTATTATTAAAGTATACAGTTAAACAATCCATCGTTTCATAACGTGTAATTAGTTGAGTCTCCATAGACTGACGTAATATAACCCTCTCATAGAGAATACACATCCAGCTATCCAAAACACCTCTCATCTCCACACCCATATACTTTGGGAAAACGGAGCCACGTCCGGGCCACTAAACTACAAGCCAAATAGAAACCGCTCGCATTAGTCAGGATGGCAAACTTTTCGTCAGATGACGATGATAGAGGCAAGGGACAGGCCAGCCCTCCAGCATCCAGGACCCGTTCTAAGATGGAGGGCCGTTACAGTATTGTAGAAATCGTTTACAAATTCTACCCGGACCATAATCCGTTCTACGATTTTCTAAGACGGTTCCAGAACGTAGTGAGATCTAGTTTGGTGTGATGGGGGCAACTTAATTGCAATTAGAAATCTTATCTCCAAGACAGCTCAACATGTCCAAAGTCGTTATTCTGTCACAGCGCCCCCTGCCAATAGGTCGGCCAGATAATGAATATCCCGTGCTAGTCGGTGGGCCTCTTCCAAAATAGTTGTAAATTGTGAATTATAAATTTAACCTTTTGCTAAGAGAGTTGAAAAGTGGTGTAGCACGGGTCGATCCAGCCATTGATGGGGCCCTGGCTTCATGGGGGAGAGGGGGTGGGGTCTTATTCGGTAAATGAAATGCCAATAACTAAATCAACCGATTAGTGGTGGTTGTGGGATGGGTCAGGTAGTTTCTTTGCTTGTCCTCTACCCGTACTCCCACTCCTTTTTAATCTAAATACGTTTACGTCTTTATTTGAGTGTTTTGCATTGGGTTGGGTGGGGGACGTGTCCCGTGCCTCCCCATTTCCACTTCACTGATATCTAGGGTTGAGAAGCCATTTCCAGAAATACCACAAAATTTTGCATCATCTCTTTTGGTTCGTTGGATTAGCTTAAGGTATAGGCAATTAGCCTAGGAAAAGGCAAATGCTATACATAGGCTCTTGCTAGATTTAGAAATACCGTCCACTCACATGGTATTTTGATTTTTTCGGTTTTCCAAAGGCTCATTAACCCGTCTGTTGCTTTATCACGAACCTTCGATTAATATTTTTTTCAGAATAATAATTTCCGCACTGTAAAAGAGACCAAAATTACTGTTTTTACAACGAAAATTTATAGTCAAGCAGACTAACTGCTAAAGAATCAGCGTGTAAAATTTCAACAAAAATGTCATAATGTGGGTATAATTATGCAATCATTTTACATGTTACTGGTTTGAATTGAAACGAACTATTGGCTGATTCAATAGAAAACCTGAATTCATTTTCATTTCCGAAATGGAAAGAGTAATCTGACCTTTGCCTAGATCAAGATGTGCTACACCATATCAAAACATTTGTAACTTTCCAATTTGTTCTCTTTGTTCACAAACTATAACAGTATCATAATTATGTTTAAAAAAAAATCAAATGGAACGATGTGTTTTGAAAGTCCTCAACCTTCGAGTTATGAAATCATTAAAACAAAAACAAGAAATACAATGGTTAAGATAATGATGATGAGGATGGTGATGATTATAATGTTTTTGATCATGATCTGATCAAGATGATGTTATTATTGTATCAGAGAGAGAGAGAGAGAGAGAGAGAAACCGATGACCGTTGCATCCTCCCAAATTGAAGGATGACTACTACGCCGCGACATCGGTGTCACCCAATACCAGGCTCTACCGGATATCCGCAGAGGATGTAACTGGTTATACGTCCTGGTACAATACTCTCTCCAAAACAAAACATGGTTGGTAAGTCTAAGTAGGATAAAGGTTAAACACATTAACAAAGTTTGACATTGCAAAAACAACAAAAACAAAATAAAAACAATCATCAACTATAGAACAGGGTATGCCTGGTAATTCCTGACACGGTCTGGTACAAAAGTGATTTCAATCTAGGGTAGAAAGCCTATAAATTCAGTGATCCAGCAGATAGTTGTTATTGAGAGCTCGTTCTCTTTTAGAAGGCAACAAACCCATAGAAAGCTATAGCATCGGAGAGACCTTACTAACATGGAGGTGAAAGTGACACTGATCGTTGCTATTGTGGCTGCTCTTGCTATCTCGGGTAAGAAATCAAATTATTACTCGGTATTCCTTGATAAGTAGTCAATATTAAGCCAATAAATGGCTCAGAGGAGTATATTATTATTTAATTTATTATAATATGTGTTTCTAACTTGTTTGTTAAACAATAAAGTTTCTTTACCATCTGGTGTTCGAATTCAATTCGGTTAGAATTAGGCGTTTTGAATATCCAACCACATACATGCATTCTGGTAGGGTTAAACATAACGGGAACAAACATCGAAGACGAGTCAATTTTATTTGTCACCTAGCATAAACCAATTTAGAGCTAAATATAATAATGGAGAATGTGATTGATTTATTCGATTATATAATTACCCCTTACAGCTCACGCACGAAGAGATTTCAATGAACGGCGAGGAAAGGAGAATGGTAGAGAGAGGGGACAAGGTCGCTTTGGAGGAAGGCCTGATGGAATGCAGATGGGTGGACCAAGGCAAGATGGTGGACCAATGGGTGAAAGGAGGTTCGATGGTCCTGGATCTGGTGCCCCACAGATAGATGGACGGAGACAAGATGGTGGACCAATGGGTGGAAGGAGGTTCGATGGACCTGGATTCGGTGCGCCGCAGATGGACGGACGGAGACAAAATGGCGGTCCGATGGGTGGTAGGAGGTTCGATGGACCTGAATCTGGTGCCCCACAGATGGATGGACGGAGACAAAATGGCGGTCCGATGGGTGGTAGGAGGTTCGATGGACCTGGATTTGGTGGCTCCAGACCAGATGGTGCTGGAGGAAGACCTTTCTTCGGCCAAGGAGGCAGGCGTGGTGATGGAGAAGAAGAAACTGATGCTGCCCAACAAATTGGTGATGGTCTAGGAGGGCCCGGTCAGTTTGATGGTCCTGGACATGGTCATTATGGTCATCGTCAGGGTGCTGGAAGACCTTTCTTCGGTGATCCTTCTTCTCTGGACCCAGAACAGGAACCGCGCAACGACAGCAGCGAGGAGGATGGCCGTCATCACCCTCACCACGATCGCCACCACAGCCACCATGGCCACCATGGCCACCACGAACACCATGACCACCATGGCCACCACGAACACCATCATCATCATCATAACCACACAGAAGGTCACCAAGATCACCCCTATCGTCTTCACAACAAGACCGGAGATGGAGATCAGGACAGACCGATGTTTGGTCATTATGGTCATCGTCAGGGTGCTGGAAGACCTTTCTTCGGTGATCCTTCTTCTCTGGACCCAGAACAGGAACCGCGCAACGACAGCAGCGAGGAGGATGGCCGTCATCACCCTCACCACGATCGCCACCACAGCCACCATGGCCACCATGGCCACCACGAACACCATGACCACCATGGCCACCACGAACACCATCATCATCATCATCATAACCACACAGAAGGTCACCAAGATCACCCCTATCGTCTTCACAACAAGACCGGAGATGGAGATCAGGACAGACCGATGTTTGAGATGAGGCCCTTCCGGTTCAACCACTTCGGTAGAAAGCCTTTCGGAGACCGTCCCTTCGACAGACGCAACCACACAGAAGGTCACCAGGGTCATAATGAGACGGGAGATCACCCCCACCGTCATCACAACAGGACCGGAGATGGAGATCAGGACAGACCGATGTTTGAGACGAGGCCCTTCTGGGTCAACCCCTTCGGTAGAAAGCCTTTCGGAGACCGTCCCTTCGGCAGAGGCAACGGAACCGAAGAAGGATCTCCCAGTCGTGATGGCCACCGTCGTCCCTATGGCAACCGAGGACGTTGGGGCGAGAATGAAAGTGAGGAGAAGGAGCATCCAACGACGGAAAGCGTAATGAAATCTTCACCACCTGAAGTGGTCGAGATCGTGATCAATGAAGAAGACATCAATGTGGTCGCCGAGGTGTAGAATTAGTTTTTAAAAAAGACGAAAACAAATATTACTTTTGTTAAGATATAATATAAATATATATATACTTCACCAATAGCTTTCACTGGACAGAATGTTTTTATTAACGCGTCATAACCGTACCAAAAACAACACTGTGTTTCTACAAATTCATCTACAACAGACTGAAAGGCAGTGAAAGGTGCTTGAAAACACTGACGAATTCTTAAAATACAATTTCATACTGAATACTATAGAATTGTAATTTAAAGATGTAGCTGAACTCATACGAAGGTAATGTGCAATAATAAAGCCCCGAATATTTTCCTGACGCAGATGAATTGATCATTGTTATTGAGTTAATGAGGAAGACGAAATGAAGGGAAAAGGAATGTTAATGTATATATAGAGAGAGAGAGAGAGATAGAGAGAGTGAGAGAGAGAGAGAATGAGATAGAGAGAAATAAGAGAGAGAGAGAGGGAGAGGTGAGATAGATAGAAAAGGTAGAGAGAGAGGAAGAAACAGAAAGAAATAGAGATATGTAGAGATAGAGATAGAGAGAGAGAGAGAGAGAGAGAGGGGAGAGAGAGAGAGACAACGAGACAAAGAGACAAAGAGAGATATGAGAGTGAGAGAAAGAGAGAGAGAGAGAGAGAGAGAGAAGATAGATAAGATTATTTATAATATACAGTGCGAATTAAAAAAAGTGTACCCAACTTTGGTAGCCTCTAATTAAAAAGTTATAACATATGTGACCTTAAATCATATTTCATGGTAAAGGATAACTGATATCCTGTCTGATGATTTTATATTCATAATTGTGCTGCCATGGATGATTGAGCAGCAGGCTTTTCATAAAGGTTTTTCAAAGTCCTCTTAAACCAAGTTTGGGCCGAAGCAATAGATGTGGGTCAAAAGTCATTATATGTGGGTTATCTCATTCCATAAACAATTGTTCTCTTATGAATACTAACTATTAGGCTGTTGAAGATAAAAGGTGTGAATATCAACTCAAGCTATAAAGGAAATTCTTATCACAAACAAAATGTACGATATACTCTTTGTTATGATGAATAAAATCTTAAATTCATTCGTATCCCTTGTTTAAGGAAACCTTTCTCATTGAGTGATAAAAAACCGATGAAAAGTTGGGACGTTATCTTCTTTATGAAAGTCTCATCATTATGTGTTCGTTCCTGCATTTGGATGTAGTAACCTTTGAGTTTTCATTCGCTATTCAATATAAACACCATAATGTGCTCATTACGCGTGTAAAATTGTATAGAGGACAAGTGAGCAGAGAGAAATTAGATATCATGAAACAAGAAGTTAGTAGGCTGTTCAAAATAATTAAAAGTTACCCCCGGGGTCGTAACAAGGTTCTGCGAAACAGGGGCGGATCCAGCCAGCGGCGAGGGTGGGCCCAATTTAAGAACATATTTAGCGCCGAATTAGCCGGCGAATAAGCGAAGGGGGGGGGGGGGGGTAGTGAGCACTATTTCTTTTTTACTTAACCCCCCCCCCTTTGAGCAAAAAGAAAAGAAGGTAAAATTGTGGTTACCATCTTTGTTTTTTTAATTTTTTGTTGTTGCCAGGAGTGGGGTCCCGTGCCCCCATGCCCCCACGCTGGACCCATCACTGCTGTGAAAGTCTATATACGTTGCATTATTTAGAACAATGAAGCATAGAAGCACGCGGCATAATCTAACTTTTAAAATGATTTAAGACCAAAGAAGCACATGCATATGGCCTGACCCATATTCGTTCGATCAGCCCAAACCTGGTACAAGGCGACTTTCAAAAGACCCTATCGTGCCCAGTCACCCTTGGCAGAAATGTTATGAATAGGGTAATATGGGACAGAAGAGAAGTTACTCGCCATCATGAAATAAATTTCAAAGTCATATTGTTTGTGACATTCTAATAAGGAGCTACCAAAGTTGGGTACACTTTTTTTTATACTCACTGTATACATATAGAGAGAGAGTGGGGGAGGAAAGAAGGGAAGAGGAGAGAGAGAGAGAGAGAGAGAGAGAGAGGGAGAGAGAGAGAGAGAGAGAGAGATCATGCTTCTATTACTGCCGTTAGGTTACTACTATAAAAACTACTATTTCTTGGGCAAGTCCACTCCAAAAATAACTTACTTTCAATAGAAATCAGACAATATATATATAATCAGGCAATTATATCCCTCACTTTCACTATTATATAATATTTCTTTATCTATCTTCTCTCTCTCTCTCTCTCTCTCTGTCTTTCCCTTTTACCAATATTTGTTCCACCATATTCGTATTATTATGTATCCATTGAGGGTAGTCATGCTATCAAACTTTGCTTACTTTGTCAACCCTCCTGTTTGAGGTTTTCGATTAGTTACTTTATTCGACAATATATTCTTTTGAAATGTGTATAATTTGCAATGTTTTTTGTTGTTATGTATTTGTAAAAATGCAAAAGAAAAAGAAAATCAAACAGAAATAAATAAATCAAATCAAATCAATTGAAATTAATTTCTGGTTATCTACAGCAGAGTAGTTACGAAGTAGGGGTATGCGCTACATTGTGCATACCTTATCGTTTGGCGATAATATAAAAAGAAAGGAATACTAATAGTAATAATAATAAAGCGGGGCTTATAAAGCGCTTTCTACCGAAATCTCTAAGCATTTTTTCATTAAAAACTTCACAATCGATGCATATAACAATTTAAAAAAATTCCAGTAGGTTCCCGGTATAAGCCTCTTTTACTAGTGTAAATATAAAATCACGAAGATCACAAAAGACACCTAAATTAACAGAAAACGAGAGAGCACAATATAAGAGTGGTCGCTTGTAAGGAGCACCTCCTCCTCTATGGGAGAAAGAAAGAAAGATAAAAACATAACAGGAACAAAGAAAGAGAGAAAAAGAGAGAGAATATTATATTTGCACTTCCTCCCAAACTCCTTTCATTCGATGTCCTTGTTCTATTTTCTGGTATTTCCTTTTTTAATCACAGATGCCATGTAGGTTTTTATAGCCAATGCGGATTGTGCTATATGTTATCACAATGCAAATATTTGTAGTTTCTAGTGAGAAAATATTAAAATAACATAGGCTTCATAGCTTTTTTCAATACACAGTGAAAGTATTGCATAAATATTTACGTTCATTTTATCAATCTATGATTGATTAGGCAAAATTTGCTCTTCTAAAAGTACATAATCTTTATACAGTACCTTCGTATTTCAATAGAGCGATAAAGATATTATCAATTTGAATATATAGCACTGATGTGACATAACAAATTCTTCAATTTCTTAATATATATATTTTTTCATAAATATATTTTTGTACTTTTTTGTATTTTCTTTTATATTTGTATTTTCTTTTATATATTTTTTTTTCTTTTTGTATTTTCTTTTATATATTTTTATCATTTTTATTTTTAAAGTTCATATTGGATTTTCTAGCACGATTCTATCTCTGAAAATATAAGTACTTTTTTCATTTCTGCGAAAATATTATATATTAAAGCCAGCAATATAAACAGAAAATCAGTTTGCAGTATCTATTACCGTAATATGTTATGAAGAAAAACTTGCAATTTTCAAAGCTTTCCATAATTTAAAACCTGAGCTAGTTTTGCTATTAGAGCTCTGATTTCTGTGTGGTCCAAAATTTTATTCCAAATAGAGCCTAAAGTGTTGCCGGAAGGTTTGTTTATGATCTAAAAGTATTCGGGTTGTTTGTAAAATGATAATCATAGTTGAAGTAAAGATTTGTTTATGGTCCAAAAGTATCCGGTTGTTTCTAAGTCTATCTTAGTTGAAGCGATGTGTTTATTCCTAGTCAGCCTTAGCAGGATTGTTCTTAGGCTTGAGTTTACTGGCGAGCTTGAGGAACTTTCTCAGGCGCTTCTTCCTAGTCTTAGGATCCATAATCTAAAGTCAGGGAGACAGGGAGAAGGGAAGAAAGGAATAAAGATGGAATAAACAGAGGACCGTTGACAGAAAGGTTGTAAAGAATGGGATAGTCAAATAAAACAATAATGCAAGGTAGTTAAAGATGGAACAATATAAAAGGTATAAACCCCATGTTTTCCATTTATCTTTCTGCATGGCATGATGACATCAATAATGTGTTCAACATTTCTAATATTGTCTCTTATTCTTATAAATATTCGAAATAGCATAGTTTGTTATCTATGGCAGTATCTCAGCAATGAAAGATGAATATCATTTTTAAGGTAATCATGGTTAATTCCCATAGTAGGTGTACAGTTCTATGAAACCGTTGTAAAAGCACTTTAGTGATAATTTTTTTTTTTTTAATGTATTTTTGTTTCTCAAACAAACTAGCGCTTTTAATAATAATAATAATATTAATAAAGCGACAATATAATTTAAACAAAATAAGCAGTGAAAATATTATTACAAAAAACAGCATTTACTGATAAAATTTGAGGATGTAATAACACTGGCAGATGTAATTATGAGGCTTACCTTTTGAGGCTCAAAAGAAGGAGTGGTCTCAGGGTTCAATGCCGGATTGGTCGGTTTGGCGAACCTCCTAGAAGATGGTTCCTTCCGGGTCTTTTTAGCCGGCTAGAGAGGTGGCGAGAAGAAGAAAAAAATGAAATGTTTACAAATCAGTTTAACTTCAAGAAACTTGAAATCTGCAAATGCAAACATACCTTACAAGTTGCATGCCTATAAAGTAATCAGTGTCTAAGAAATAAATTTCACTCATTTTTGAGATGAGAGTGCATACCATACAGGGATGGATAATTCATTGGCACAAACAATAGAACAATTGGATTTTTAAAACTTTTCGATTGAAAATCACCTTTGGAAAGTCTCCTCCATCAGTAGCAGGTTGCCAAGCCTGGACTTCAGATCTTGGACCAATGGTCTTCTCAGTCGGAGCAGTTGGATGTCCATGTGGTCCTGACTTCTGGAGGATTTTCTTCAGGGTTTCTACTTGGACGCTGCTGCTGGGAGTGCTCTTTGGAGGCTCAGGGCTAAATACAGGTTCCTGATACTTGACAGGTTGTGCAGAGACTAGTACTGGGGAAGACTTTGATTGCTCGATCTCCACAGGCTCGGTGGTCCAGTTCAAGATTTTTGGTGCTGGGACCGGGAACTGCATCTTCAGAGGATCAGCAAGAGGAATCTTCGGTGGCTTCACATGATCCGTGGTCCAGGCAGAAAGCTTGGGCTTGGAGATTTTATCCTTCATCTCAACTGAGTCAGATGCAGGGCCAGAAATGACACCTTCGTTAGTCATGCCCTGAGACGGTATTCTGAACTCTGTGTTATCTCTAATATTGTTGTATCTTTGAAGATAAGATAAAGCTCATACTTTGGTGCGCTTGTAATTGTGCGTATTATTAATAAAGTGGCGTTTAATCCTCATTTGCATATGCGCACAAGAGATAATATGTCGAGATAATTGGTATTCTGAAAGTTGTTGTATCTTTTATCTTATCTTATCTTGCATGGTATTTACAACAATATTTACAACAATATTTACAACAGGTAGGGGGTTGTTGTATCTTTCGTGGTGATATAATGGCGGCAATCTTTCTTGCCCAGAACCAACCTTGTGTCAATAGACAAGTTAGAAGAGATTTTGTGTTGACCAGAAACATCACAGATGAATACTTTCTATGAAAAAACTTGTGTCATGTTAATAGGCTCTCCTGCTAATCTCAAGAAAATTGAATCTTTCACCATTTCAGTAAACGGAAATTTGATCAAAAGAGTTCAATTCACCAAATGCTTAGGACTTTTGATAGATGAAGAATTGAAATGGTCTAAACAAATCGAAAACGTAAGTAAACTTACCCAGAAAAACATTAGCATGATAAAGAGAGCAAAGAGTTTTTTGCCTCAAAAATCCTTAAAGTTACTTTATAACAGTCTAGTGTTGCCACGATTAGATTACTGCTCTGTTGTATGGTCGAACCGATTTCATTCTCATACAACTAAGCTGCAAAAAATTCAAAAGAGGGCCGCAAGAATAATATTGAACAAGACATATGACACACCGTCGGCTGATTTGTTCACAAGTCTTAAATGGATGACACTAGACAAGCGGTTTGAGTTAAGTCGCGTTATGATGATATATAAATGCGTTCATAACTTAGCACCTTCTTACCTTCAGGTAGGCTTAATCAATCCTAATGATGTACATGAGCATCATACAAGGCAAATAGACAGTGGATGTTTACGTGTGCCTAGATTTCACACTGATTGTTATAAGTGTAGCCCAATTGTTTCTTCCATATTTGAATGGAATAAGCTAGATAATTCGTTGAGAACGGATTCCTCTGTCAATTCATTTAAGAGATTGTTTAAACAAAGTTGTAATTTGTGAATGGCTCAGCCGTACATACACTACGTGCATGTTCTGTAATATTTACATGACTTATTCACATAATTGCGACTTAATTAATATTTTCCTATTGACATTACTGCTTACTAGGTTAATGATATATGTTTATTTTGCAAACGAGTATTATTTTTGTACCTGTTCTGTATAAATGTTATAAACGATGTAAATATGTTCATTCAGGGCCCCATGGAAGACCACTACTTGCTGGTGAATGGGCTACCCTGTCAAAAGATCAGAAATAAATAAATAAATAAATAAATAAATAAATTACATGCTAGGATATGACGATTTTAGTGCTCTCATCTTAACCAATATGGTGAAAGCGTGATTTGTCTTCATGATCCACATTCAACAGCGCGTAATAAGCGCTCAAATAACTAATTACGCCCAAGATTAGTATGCGCTAGGCGCATCTTCAGATATGGCATAAAGCATTCCTATTGGTTGACCTACTTATCATGCCTATATAAAACAGATTTTGATTGGTAGGGTCCATACGAATGGGCGTGTCAACAGTGGTCAAAGATAAGACAGAGGCGGTCCTTCAAGAGATAACACAGGGATAAAATGATGTTCAGAATACCAACTTACAACAATATTAGCGCTGTGTTATCTCCGGAAGATACAACAAAAGATAACACAAAACTTACAACAATGTTCAGAATACCGCCCCTGGTCATCTTCAGTAGCAGACACCGTTGGTATAACTGTACAGCTGGTAGTAGCCATCACGGTCGGTATAATCGGTTCAACTGGTGAGGGTGGTCGAGGGGGAACCAGGCATTCATCCGAGTTGAAAGCCAACTGGGAAAACGAGATTGAATTCAATTCAACACAGTAACGAAAAAATGATTATGGATTAATTTTGCGATTTTGTGATCAAAATCTAAATTAAAATTTCATTCATCCTTTTGATCGTTTTTATTCTTTCAGCCTTTATTGAAGTTCCGTGCTACCTATTTCTTCTTGACTCCTTCTTTTTTTTGACACTTTATCTTCTTCTTTTTCTGTATTTCTGCTTCTGTTCTATAAATGACTCCAAATATGAATTTCTTAGCCAATCTTTTATTCAGTCGGTGTATCTCTTTAATACAAAAATAGCTTTATTTTTTACAATTATTATTCTTCTCTAAAGACACCGTCGCTGTTCAAAGAAGATGCAAACCCATTCACTTGTTTGTTTTGATTTGCTTTGTTTTGTCGTTTGTTTAATTAAATGTTATTTTTGTTGTTCTTTTTTGTTTGTTTTTAGGGGGGAGGCCTAGAATTAGTGAAAATCATAAGAATGAAAATAAAACATACTACGGGAGTTAAGAAGTGCTCTGGTTCATCCGAAATAGTTAAAGTCGATTTCTTCTCAGTCTTGAAGATAGAATAAAAGTCGCTCGATGGTTGGTAGATGTTCTCTACGTCATCATCAACATCCCGGAAAGAAATCTGAAACAAAGATGAAGTTATAAATAAAGATAATTTGTTGATGGTTCCAATCTCCTTTTATATTCGTGGTCGTTTCTACATTTCCTCTTATTTCCATTCATTCCTTTTGTTCGATATTTTCGGGACCAATTTTTTAATTGGTAATCTAAACATATACCCTTTTTATCGTAAAATCTATTCTTCTGCTAAATTTCTATCACGCTCCTCATGAGAAGTCCCTATACGTGTTTTCTATTAATAGAGATGAGGACGAAACGGGCAAAAGGAGAGGAAAAGGAAGAGAACTAATATTCATGATTATTACCTTGCCTGCTCGCAGATGGAAAGGGAACCGTTTATTAAGACAGTCCGGTCGCGTCATAAACAGGAAATAGGCGTGTCCAGTAAAACACATCGCCAGGTCGATTCCGTTCCAGATATTCGGACTGTGAAGATATAAAAGTATAGTTGACAAGTGTCGTACCAATATAGAATAGTATTAACTTGAAAACATTTATATTAATGCTAAATATATTACTCATTGCGGATATAGTATCGAAAATAATATCGCTAGTGATATTCGTTTGTCTCGCAATGTGGTCAATAAGGAATCTAATCTAATCTATCGAACGGACCCGTGTTCGCAGTGCCCTGAGTCTCAACGGTTACCCACGCCGTTTTATACACAATACCAAGAATAGATCGTCGGAACCCAGGGATCAGAAGGTATACAAGACTTTTACAGTCTTGCCGTACATTGATGGGGTCTCCCAACAACTCAAGCGCCGCCTAGAGAGCCATGGCATTCGAACGGTTTTCAGATCAGATACCACCCTACGTCAACAACTTACACGCCCCAAGGATCCAATTCCTCCACATAGACGGGACGGCATTGTGTACAACATCCCTTGTAAAGGATGTGATAGATCCTACATCGGTGAAACTGCCCGTCCGATAAAAGAAAGAATCACTGAGCATAAGAGGGACGTCAGACTCCGTCGAACTGACAACTCAGCCGTAGCCGAACATGCTTGGGACAACCAGCATCAACCAGACTGGGACGGGGTTCAGTGCCTTTCCCAAGAACGGCATTGGTATACACGGAGGGTAAAAGAAGCTATCAATATCCGTCTCAATCCTAATAATTTCAACAGAGACAACGGGATCGATATCCCCGAATTTTGGATGCGGACGATACGCCGCCATGACACTCGCCGTCCTGCCAGCCAACAACGGTCGATTCCATTCAGCAGACGGCCCGAGCCAGCGGCCCGTTGATTGGTCGAGTACCGTATGCGTCGGCCAATAGGCCTGGTGCATCAGCCGAACCAGCGGCCGAACCAGCGGCCTTGGTGATTGGTCGATCACCGTGTGCGTCGACCAATAGGCATTGGGCGTTATTGTTCCATTATCGATCGAATTTTAGACCGCTTTACGGTCCTCCCGTAAAGTATAAAAGACCCTTGCTTACAACAGTTTTTATCACCTGACGAAGTATTGCAGTAGCATACGAAACGTCGTGATCTTTTAGATTCCTTATTGACCACATTGCGAGACAAACGAATATCACTAGCGATATTATTTTCGATTTATATTAATGTTGTGAAGAAAAGATCAAAGTTTTTTCAACATAATCAACGTTATAATTTTCTATTGACACCCGCAAGGGATAACTCGTATACTTTCACAAAGAGTTAACCCCCTTCTGGGTCTTTATTGACGCATTAATTGATGAATGTAAATTATTGTTATGTAAGGGGCTAAATCATAGAAGTATTAAATACCTTTTCAGAACTGGGTAGATGTAGAAAGATAACAGCCGGTATGTGGGCTCAAGCAGAAACCAAACACTAAAGAATAAAGTGAATGGTAAATAGAAGAGTGCCTTTCCCGGGTGGTTCTTGATTGTAAAGACACAGCCGTATACGAATATAAAGCAGCCTGTGGTGACAGAGAGGAGAGAATAAGTATAACTTAGGCTATCAATTAGTTAAAAATATATAATACATATTTCATTTCATATTGATAAACTCATACTGATATCGGTGAATGTACCTTTTTTAGTATACTAAACATCAATTCAGTCTTTATGTTACGGAACAATAAAGATAATATTAAGATTATTCTTAAATAGCAATAGTTTATTTCCGTTGATTATGTCTCATTGAAATATTCGTATCTGATTATCCTTCTTCAATCGTATTCTACATTTAGGGAAATACAAGTCTTTTTTTTTTTTTTTTTTTTTTGCTGTTGTTTGACACATTTAAAAGCGCAATTCCGATTGGCTGATAGAAAGGAATCTGCCACTACAAATATAATTCAGTGGTATCAGCCAGATGGCGGTGATTTTTACGCCAGACCATTGCATTATCTTCAGTTTTACACTATATTTACAGCTATCACTTTCCCTTACCAGTGAACTTAATACCGATCAAACCAGCTGCAGATAATGACGTCATACTAGCGATGATGTCTGGGGGGTCAAGGAGCACACGTTGGTTAATGAAGACCACAGTGTATGATGCCACGTACACCAAACCAAACACTATCATCTTCACTGTGCCCAAAAGGCTGATCCGAGCTCTATAGAGGGGGAAACATGAATATCATTATGAACAATCTCCATCATCACCATCATTATCAAAAACATCATCAAAGTCAATATCATCTTTATCGTCATCACCCCTACTGTAATCATAGTCAATATTGTCATCATTTTTATTTATTTATTTCTTTCTAATCTTTTGACAGGGTAGCCCATTCACCAACAAGTAGTGGTCTTCCATGGGGCCCTGCATGAACATATTTACATCGTTTATAACATTTATACAGAACAGTTACAAAAATAATACTCGTTTGCAAAATAAACATATATCATTAATCTAGTAAACAGTAATGTCAATATAGGAAAATATTAATTAAGTCGCAATTATGTGAATAAGTCATGTTAATATTACAGAACATGCACGTAGTGTATGTTCGGCTGAGCCATTCACAAATTACAACTTTGTTTAAACAATCTCTTAAATGAATTGACAGAGGAAGCCGTTCTCAACGAATTATCTAGCTTATTCCATTCAAATATGGAAGAAACAATTGGGCTACACTTATAACAATCAGTGTGAAATCTAGGCACACGTATACATCCACTGTCTATTTGCCTTGTATGATGCTCATGTACATCATTAGGATTGATTAAGCCTACCTGAAGGTAAGAAGGTGCTAAGTTATGAACGCATTTATATCGTCATCATCATTCTCATCATCGTCATCATAGTCATCACCATTATCATCATCCTGTTTTTGTCAGGTTCTGCTTAAGATGTAAATATGAAGAGGGTTGTTTTATTAGGCACTTACCGAGTGATAGAAAACCCCTTCGATACAAGCAGCAGAACACACACAAAGAGAATCGTAGACAGCCACGAGAGAATATCAGCTGTAGAGATTGGAGAAATAAAAAATTCCAATAGTACAAATTAATGTTACAATAATAAACGGCGATAGTTGTACATCTCCGCTTTTCCTTCTCTGTATAATTACCTACTTGATTTACCATTTTCCACTAAAATACTGGTTCAAAGTGGATGCAACCATAAACAAAAACAAGACCAAAAAAAAACAAACATACACAAACAGACAAAAAAAAAATGATTAAAGTAACGTTTTGGTTAATATTAACTTTCAAAATTAGATACAACTTACCCATGTCTTGAACCTTAGTTATCTCAAGTCCAGTCCGGGCAAACCTCGACAACTCGATGTTTAGAAGTAGAAGAGACACTGCCTTGTACAGGAGACTGCTGTAGAACAACCGATAGGTTAGGTGGAGCAGTTTCCACATCGACAAGACGTCTAGAAAATAAAATGTTGATTACATAGGTATTTATAAAATGAAATAATGAATGAAAATGATTAAAGAGATTCTTATAAACGTAGTTTAGTTGGCGTTTTAATTGGTTTATGTTATCTCTCATTGTCCATTTCCTGCATTATTTCTAATCATATTAACATAAATAATGAAAGGTACGAATTTAATCATTGAAATTAAGATATCGACAAATATTGATATGTGACAATAGCAATATATTTATTTAACTAAAAATATTAAGCAAAGATATTAAATTGAATAATCATGAATGATATTAGATTAATGCAAACCAATTCATCTATCCAATTACAAAGAATGATAATTACAAGTCATACGATATAAAATTAATGGATTATTATTACGAAAATTTGTTTAGACTGAAGAATTTGAGTGAATAACGAATATGGATATTTCATTAAAGGCCATTTTCAGATACTTACATCTGAATCGAGTAGCCAATACCATCATCGACACGTATCCAAGAAAGAAAGCCAAGTCAGTTTCCATCATGACTATAAGTTCAAATGACAAAATAAAATTATTGTAAATTGTGTTATGGATGCATTTTTTATATAATCTCGAAACAAGAATTTAATACTTTGATTAACTAATCAATTAGAATAATAGTAAATAATGAGAAAAGTCACAAACGACCCGACCAATCATCATTCAATCATCAATCAGACAATCAATCAATATGTTAGTAAATGTTTGCAATCAATCAATAATATAAAAATCTCCAAAGTGGAAACATAATGACTAATCTTACATTTTTGATTCTCAGCAAATTCTTTCATGAGACCGTTGTTTCCATTAGTCATATGAAGTGAATACGTGACGTTCCTTAGTCCTTTTCGGTTGCTTCGGCAGTTGGTAAGATGAACGAAGTAAGTCTGTGGGCGCTGTCGGGATGCGAAGTTGATGCGACCATGACAAACCAGCCACTGCAAAATATTTTAGAATTTGCGAGAAAGTTATAAGGAAGGTAACTACTCTACTACTTACTACTTACACTACTACTTACTACTTACTACTTACTACTACTACTACTACTATTACTACTACTACTGCTACTACTACTACTACTACTACTACTACTACTTCTACTACCACCATCACTACTACTACTACTACCACTTCCACTACTACTACTACAACTACTACTACCACTACTACTACTACTACTACTACTACTACTACTACTACTACTACTACTACTACTCAACTACTACTACTACTACTACTACTACTACTACTACTACTACTCAACTACTACTACTACTACTACTACTACTACTACTACTAGTTCTACTACCACTACTACTACTACTTCTACCACTACTACTATGGGGTTGGCAAAAACAGCTGGCCAATTGAGGAAGAAAAAACATGAAAATGGGATTTTAGGAACCCCCCCCCCCCCCCCCATCCCCCGTTCGGGAAGTTGAAAGGGCAAACATTGCCGACTTCATACTCACATTAAAGCGAGCATCATCGGTCCCCATGTGACAAACAGGATCAAGACCAGTGAGCTTGATTTTGTAATCCAGGTCTTTCACACGATCTATCTTACCCCGACAGGTCTATCGTGAAAAGAAATACATGTTTGCTATAATAAAATAATTACGTTTAAACAGAAAATCATATAATTCCCATTGTCCCATACATAAGAAAGTTAAAGGTCTTTTAATCCCGAAAAATAAAAAACAGAAACGACATTTTTTAAAAGTAACAAAACAAATGAATGAATGAATAGATTTATTTGAATGAAAGGAAGGGAAAGTCTTTAAAAACCTAAGATAGCTGAAGTACTGATATGAATTATGATTGAATCCTAGTCAAATGTAGAATGCAATGAGAAGGAAATTCGAAACTATGCATCATTTCATTAAAACTTGAAATATAGACGGAATTATTATCATTCTATGTTTTGAATAGAGATTTGTTATTATATTTTTTAAAGCGATATGCATACAATCATACATGATTATTATTAACGGATTTAATTGAATATGAATACTACCAGTATTATCAGTCTTTCTTCGTTCGGTCTTATGCTTCCCCACTGTCCATAGCTTTCGTCAAATATGACGAGTCGATAGCAGCATTGGTCCTATAAAAACAGCCGCAATTGCACAATTGCGAAATAATGAAAACAAAGCGAATCATGAATATCCATATCTGACTTGCAAAGTTACGATGTTGATGGTTGTTTATAACATCTGCAAGGCGCACACTTATTTATATATAATGTATCTATCATAGTAGTGACTCGATGCATCTATAGGTCTAACTCAATTTGATCTGGTTGATTTGCATCAGATGAAGAGTAGGCCCCTATAACAAAACAGGCTATCTTTGAGTCAAATGATTAGCTAACTTTGAAAGGTTGTAATCAACTTTTAACGGTAAGTAATTAATGAAGGTTGGAGAGGTTGAACAACATTCTAATGTAGGTTTTACTTCATGGTTATCATCTGACAGCAACAGTAAAACAAAAATATATATATAATACCACCAGCAATTTAATATCTGACCAAAAATAAAGCAGCAACCTTGATGTATTTTTTAAAAACAGATACTATTTACTATGAATACGAACATGATACTATTCTGTAAATTGGATGGATAGTCCGTTTTACTTACAGCAGGGTACTTGATGGTGTAATTAAGGACATTGTCCTCCGTGTTCAAAAAGTAAAAGTAACCTAAGAAGGCAAAGTCCTAAAAGACAAAAAGGTAAATAATGTATATAATTAGATCTGATATTCATCATTGTTACATCTTAAATGAATATACAGGAATTGAAACATGCTTGCCATAATAGTATACGATTTTCTACAGTTTCGATTGCACCTTAAGATTCTAGTTTTAAGATAGATATAGACAGTGTAAAATTAATTGAATATTATAATAGTTTTTTTGTGACAATATGTATAAAAAGATCGGATTTTATTACCGAGGCAACCAAAAGTTAGCTTTAGGCATGCTTGTTATGAATTAAATTTGATATGATGAATTGTCATCTTTAAGTTACTTGCTGTTAGACACAACTCATTGATAAATTGCATTCGTACTCTTCCCTCCTCTCTTTTTCCTCTAAACCTCCTCCCATCTCTCTCTCTCTCTCTCTCTCTCTCTCTCTCTAGCTCTGTAGGCCCTACGTGCATTTTATCATCGTTATTATTATATGCTTTGCAACCTACCTCTTTAGTAGTGATTTCCCCGCGCTTGAATTTGGCATTTGCATTGCCTGAAACAAGCAAAATGCAGGCCAAAACCAGCACGAAGAATTTTCCAAGTTTCATAGTCGATCTTTGGGTTAAACAGCTTGATTCACTTGATTTTCTAGCAAATTACATGCAGAACTCAACATTTGGTTTCGATCAATGAGAAGCTTGAATAAATTGTGATAAGTTGGTAGCAACGCGCTTACTATGTATTAGTCGTCGCTATCCTCAAGCCAGGAAAGGACTCGAACGAAGCCAAGAACTTTCGACCGATCTCGCTCCTGTGCCAAACATACAAGCTGCTTGAACGCCTTATTCTCAACAGAATTGGGCCTCACGTTGACAGCCAACTGAACTGTGAGCAGGCAGGTTTCCGACCAGGAAAATCCACCACGGGACAACTTCTCAACCTGACCCAACACATCGAAGACGGTTTTCAGAACAACCTCATCACAGGTGCAGTATTTGTGGATTTATCTGCGGCTTATGACACTGTCAATCACCAAAGGCTACAGACAAAACTTCATGACATCACAAATGACCTCAAACTCACCAGATTCATTCAGAAGATGATGCAGAACAGACGCTTCTTTGTCGAACTTGATGGGCAGAAGAGCAGATGGCGGAAACAGAAAAACGGTCTCCCCCAGGGTGGCGTCCTGGCGCCAACACTCTACAACATCTACACTGCTGACATCCCTTCAACAGAGAACACTCGAAACTTCATCTATGCAGATGACACCTGCATCACAGCCCAGCATAGTACCTTCGAAGCTGTTGAACTCCATCTCAACACAGCGCTCGCAAGCCTTTCGGAGTACTACAGAGCAAACTACCTACGGGCAAACCCATCCAAGACTCAGGTGTGTGTTTTCCACTTGAAGAACAGGGAGGCAAAGAGAGAACTGAAGCTAAAGTGGAACAATGTGCAACTTAACCACTGCGAGCATCCAGTGTATTTAGGAGTAAAACTCGATCGTACTTTATCATTCAAGAAACATATCGAGAAGACAATAGGCAAAGTAGAATCTCGAAATGCCATCATCGGGAAGCTAGCATCTTCACACTATGG
Organism: Strongylocentrotus droebachiensis; assembly: GCA_035222895.1. Lineage (NCBI taxonomy): Eukaryota > Metazoa > Echinodermata > Echinoidea > Camarodonta > Strongylocentrotidae > Strongylocentrotus > Strongylocentrotus droebachiensis. Next base: position 79,012 of record JAVYIG010005955.1, on the reverse strand, counting down.
CGCTGACCCCAAAACTGTACAAAGTGCAGCTGTTGCTCTATGCATGTCATCCGCAGAATATGCTTGCCCAGTTTGGAGCAGATCAGCCCATGTGAAGAAGCTTGACACCACACTCAATAACACATATCGAAAGATAACAGGCTGCCTGAAACCAACAAAAGTTGAGGAGATATATCACCTCGCTGGCATTGGATCTCCTAACCAAAGGCGCACTAACACCTGCCTAAAGGAACGGATGAAGCAGGCGACAGATGACAGACACATGCTACACGGATACTTACAACCCCACAAACGACTTATATCCCGACACAGCTTCCTCGATTCTGTCCCACCACCTGAACAGAATCCTCCACCATCAGCCAAGCCCGTACTCATCAGAGGTCTTAACCTGAAGTGGCCGGAGTGGCAATGCCTAAATCGAATGCGGACGAGAATGGGGCGGTGTAAGGTCAATATGGCAAGATGGGGCTATGCCCATGAAGGAGATACTCTCTGCGACTGCGGAGAGACTCAGACGATGGACCACCTCTTGCAGTGCGGCGGAACGGGTTGCACAGATGAAGACCTGTCTCTTGTTAATGAAACGGCCATTGCAGCAATCGAGCGATGGAAGAACTTAATTTAATTTAATTTACTTCTAATTAAGGAACTTTACATAACTATCTTGATCTAAGGAGACACGAACGAACGAACGAGCCGAGACCGAGTGCGCGCGCAGGTCGTGACGCAATAATGCATGCGCGTTTGAAACTAACTTATTTAGTGAATTATCTTTTTATGACGCAGGGCCTATAAATCAAAGGCTAGTAATATCTTCTTAGGTTGGGAGAGGATATTCTCCTCTCAGGATAAGGAAGATGTGCATATTTTTAAATTTAAGCTTCATATTCTAGACCCTATAGCAGAGGAATGCAACGGCCAACGGGCATAGTGGCCGGTCACAAGAAGCAGACGGGGCAGATCGATGCCTCTTTTTATTTCACAGGGCGGATCGGGGGAATTGCGCTCTCGGCCAAACCACCAAATTTGACGTAGGTTCCTACCTTCAATGCAAAACTCTGTAAATTTGTTTGTGTCTCAGGGGGGGGGGGGGGGGGGAGGAGGGGGGGGGGGAGGAGGGGGGGGGGGGGGTTCATGATCTCAAACGCGTTTTGATATTCTGTTTTCCCCAAAAAACGATGTTCCCATAATATTGAGTTAACACTATAGTTTTAAGCAGAAGAAATTGAATGATAAGCCTGTGAATGCACATGAATATGAATGAAGAAACAATATCAGAATCGTACACTTTCTGGCTATATATGCACATGTGCATTACATTTTAATTATTTAATAAAAAGGGAATATAGAACTTGTGCACAATATTCACGACTTCATAAATATAACTCCATATCTTGATATAAATGTTCTTGATTATTTCATAATCATATAAAATTACCCACTTCAGATTTCTAAATAAGATACATAAGAATGAATACACACGCATTATCGAGGCACTGTAATTCATTTCAGATAATAGGGACTTTTAGATTCGCACGAAGACAATGTGGATTGCTACGGTCGGCGTCCTATTAATGCACTGCCTTGAATGGACGTCACACGTATCAGTCCACGCAAATCTAAAAGTCCCTATCAAGTCCCAGTGCACCGACGTACATCCCTCGAGACCAACATGATGTGTCTCGTGGGCCGTCAATCGGTCAGATTGTGGATTCAGTCGGTCTCGCCGTACGTGTGGTATGTTAGTTCTCAAACAGCGACGAAATGTCTTGTCATAGTATTCTAGCCCGAATACTAGTAATTAACTTTCCATGTTTTGCCATATTATTTTAGTGACAATAATAATGTTGTTACCGAATATATTCAAAGAATTAAACGAATTGAAACAAAATCGCTGTCCGAATATGAGTACGTGAATGCTGCTGATTTGAGGTAGCGGTTGACCTTAAGTTGATTTTTAAAACTTCTCGAGGTCCGGGAAGGGGAGAGGGGAGGGGGGGGGGGGGGGGGTGCTACTTTGTACGTATATTTTCATCACAACGTGTAATTACAATTAACAAGTATCTTTGAATCCAAAAATTGATGATTTTTCGCACCAGTTTTGGACTCCAGTGTGCATTAACTTTAATACTTTTTTTTAATTCGTTTATAATAATAATAATAATAATCTTTTAAAGTCCACTCCAAATTTTGTTAAACCGAATATGGAAATTCTTTTTGCCCACATGTTTAAATCACAGAAATCCCCCATGTGAAGTCGAGTACATTAGCATATTCAACAACTGAATCGCATCTAGAACTCTGATCATGACTTGCAACCTGATGAAATAATAATGAAATGGGGAATTCTACCACTGCCCAAATCGGGAAAAGCGATATAAAAGTTATACAAATATCCATATTTGTTTACAAACTTTTGAAATGATCTCACATTTCTATTCATATTGTCCAGAAACCTCGTGAGTCATTCTCATTCTATAATATATCCCAAGTTGGCCACCCAATATTCAAATGTGCATCTTCTTTTTAATCTTCATATATCAAATTGAAATCCAACTACATTGTACCACATACATCTGTAAATCTTGATGTACACCCCCTCTTTCTTTTTCCTTCTCTCTCTCTCTCTCTCTCTCTCTCTCTTTCTCTATCTCTCTCTCTTTCACACACAAACATACACACTCACACACACTCTCTCTCTCTCTCTCTCTCTCCATCTCACTTCCATCTCTCCCTGTCTCTCTCTTTGTCTCTCCCTCCCCTCTCTCTCTCTCTTTCTCTCTCTCTCTCTCTCTCTCTCTCTCTCTCTCTATATTTATATATAATTATATATATATAATATAATCAGACAATATATAATACCTATATCCCTCACTCTCACTTTCTCACTCCCCTCTCATTCTCATTTATTTAATGTGTTTTATTTGTATTTGTATAATGGGATTGTGCAATAACTTCTATCTTTCTACATGCTTACCTATAAGGGCTCGCGTGCCTCTGGGCAACAGTGAAGTATTTCACTTTTGCGAACCCTGGCCATAGGTAACAATTTTTTTCCTCTTCTCCTTGCTTCTCATTTCCTTCTCTTTCTCTATTATTTGATATATTATCTCTCTCTCTCTCTCTCTCTCTCTCCCCCTCTCTCTATCCCTCCCTCTCTCTCCCTCTCTCTCTCTCTCTCTCTCTCTCTCTCTCTCTAATCTCAATAGATCAATATCGTGATCAATCCAGCTGCATAAGGATAATAATTATTAGGGGCTATAATATTGAACGCTTCACAAGTATTTCTGCAGTTATATATTTTTATTTGACAAGTCTTCATAAATTCAGTATAAAATTAGAGTTTAATAATTCGTCATCATTTCATGCACCTTTCACTGGCTTTCAGTCTCTTGTATCTGAATGTTTAGACACAATCCATGCTGTTGTCTCTGGTAAGATATGCATTCTGTCCAAGGAAAGACATTGGTGACTATTATTAGTATATTTACACAAGCAATATTTTAAAAACAAATTCTACACCTCGGCGACCACATTGATGTCTTCTTCATTGATTGCGATCTCGACCACTTCAGGTGGTGAAGATGTCGTTACACTTTCCGTCCTTGGATGCTTCTTCTCCTCACTTTCATTCTCACCCCAACGTCCTCGGTTACCATAGGGCCGACGGTGCCCATCACGCCTGGGAGATCCTTCTTCGGTTCCGTTGCGTGTGCCGAAGGGACGGTCTCCGAAAGGCTTTCTACCGAAGGGGTTGAACCGGAAGGGCCTCGTCTCGAACATTGGTCCGTCCTGATCTCCATCTCCGGTCTTGTTGTGGTGACGGTGGGGGTGATCACCCGTCTCATTGTGACCCTGGTGACCTTCTGTGTGGTTGCGTCTGCCGAAGCTGGGACGGTCTCCGAAAGGCTTTCTACCGAAGTGGTTAAACTGGAAGGGCCTTGTATCATTATGCTTGTCCTGATCTCGACCTCCCGTCTCATTATGACCTTGGTGACCTTCTGTGTGGTTATGATGATGGTGGTGACGGCCATGGTGGCTATGGTGGCCGTGGTGGTGAGGGTGAGGACGGTCATCCTCCTCGCTGCTGTCGTTGCGCTGACCGAACGGTTGTTCCTCTGGTCGGTCCTGAGGTGGACCTTGACGGTGACCATGATGACCACGTCTATGACCATCAAACTGACCTGGCCCTCCTAGACCATCACCAATTTGTTGGGCAGCATCAGTTTCTTCTTCTCCATCACCACGCCTGCCTCCTTGGCCGAAGAAAGGTCTTCCTCCAGCACCATCTGGTCTGGATCCCCCAAATCCAGGTCCGTCGAATCTCCTACCACCCATCGAACCGCCATTTTGTCTGCGTCCGTCCCTTTGTGGGGCACCAAATCCAGGTCCATCGAACCTCCTTCCACCCATTGGTCCACCATCTTGCCTAGGTCCACTCATCTGCATTCCATCAGGCCTTACTCCAAAGCGACCTTGTCCTCTTTCTCTGTTATTCTCATTTCCTCGTCGTTCATCGAAATCTCTTCGTGCGTGAGCTGTAAGGGGTAATGAAATAATCGAATTAATTAAGTAATCACATTCTGCATTTTTATATTTGGCTCTACATTGGTTTATGGCAGGTGACAAATAAGAATGATAACTCGCCTTCTTTGATGTTTTTTCCCCCTTTATGTTTAACCCTACTCTGTACGTGTGGTTCGATGTTCAAAACGCTTATTCTTACCGAATTAAATTTGAATACCAGATTGAACATAAACATAATACACATCTTTTGTCATTCAATAAACGGATTGGTGTAGGCTTAAGAAATAAAATTAATTATTTTGTGAAACGAACAATTTGAAAATGCATATTATAAAAAAATGAAATAATCATATACTCCTGTGCGCCCTTCGTTTGCTTTATATTCACCACTCATCAAGTAATACCGAGTTATAATTTGATTTCTTACCCGAGATAGCAAGAGCAGCCACAATGGCAACGATCAGTGTCACTTTCACCTCCATGTTTGTAAGGTCTCTCCGAAGCTACAAGCTTTCTCTAGATTCGTTGCCTTCTAAAAGAGAACGAGCTCCAAACTGAACAACTATCTGCTGGATCACTGAATTTATAGGCTTTCTACCCTAGATTGAAATCACTTTCGTACAAGACCGTGTCAGTAATTACCAGACATACCCTGTTCTAGTTGACCCCCCCACTTTTTTCTCTTCATTTTCATACTTTGTTAATATCTTTAACCTTTATCAACCTCTGATTTGGAGAGTGCGTTGTACGTACTAGTACCCAAACCAATTACTTCATCTTCGGATATCCGGTAGAGCCATGTATTGGGTGACACCGATGTCGCGGCGTATAGTACAGTAGTCACCCTTTGAGTTTGCGAGGGAGCTAACGGTCATCGGTTTCTCTCTCTCTTTCTCTGTCTGTCTGCCTGCCTGTCTTCCGTCTGAGTGTGTGTGTGTGTGTGTGTCTCTCTCTCTCTCTCTCTCTCTCTTTCTCTCTCTCTCTCTCCTTCTCCTTCTCTCCCCCGATCCTTCTATCTGAAAAATTGCATTGATTCGAAAGCCATTTAACAAAGTTGTCAAAGAATCTAGGCAATAACAACATCATCATTACAATCATTATCATTAGCATTATCATCATCATTATCGTTATCATCATCATCATCATTATCATCATAATCATTCGGAAATTAAAAAGTAATTCAGGACATCCGTTGAAACAGCCCCTCGTTCGTATCAACTCATATTAGTTACAATTCCAATAATTACATAATTATATCCACATTCTCAAGTTAACCTAATGGTATATAATGCGTTATGAATGAATTGCAATTGCGTTCCTTGAAAATGATTTCGTCTCCCACAATTCAATTTGTCTGTCACATACCTTTACTCTTTGGCAAGTAGCCTGTTTGACTATAATTTGCAACAAAATTTCTGTGTAAGGACGGCATTTCTGTTCTGTTATCCAGTACCGAATTTATTATTCTAAATATGTATTTATCGAAGGGTCGTGATAAATAAACATCCGGGGTAGTGAGCCTTCGAAAAAGTGAAAAATCAATAATTCTTTATACATGGACGGTATATGTAAATCTAGCAAGAGCCTAGCATTTACATTTTCCTATAGGCTTAATTGCCTAATCTAGCGTTTTTCAACCGATGTGCCCCAAGGCATTTCTAGACATGTATATGAGAGTACTATTTGGGAGTTGGAAAAAAAATGTGGATTTTTTTTTTTGTTGAATTGATTTTTTTTCTTCTTTCAAATCTTAATTTAATGAAAACAAAATATTTCAAATCTTTTTAAATAAAAACTGGCTTTTTTTTTTCTTCTAAATTTTTGTTTTCTCCCAAAAATGGTATTAAAAAAAAAATTAAAATAAAGTTTTGATGCAGGATATAAAACAAATATACCATGCCTTCTATTCGAGGTACTGGTTAAAACTATTGGCCTCGGTGACTCCAAAAGAACCATTTGCCGATTGGTGTCACCGATTGCGCATAGTTTTAACCAGAACCTCTCAAGACAGTGTATATTTGTATACTATTCACTACAATTAATTTCGACGTCTTTACAAAGAATTGATTATATAACGTGATCTTTTAGTATATTCATATTATTTTCTAATTTTGTCAATTATGTAAATTCTTTTTTTGTGAAATGTGAACCAAAATAAACTTGAAACTTGAAACTTGAAATTCACATAGAAGGCCCTTTTACACTTTCACGGATCGCATCACGGATCATCCCGGATCTTAATCCGGGGTGTTCCGGCGTGCGACACCACGATTTCTTCTCGATGCCGGTGTGGATACGTTCCGAACTAGGTGTATACACGGGCAAGTACGGTGTCTCCACGGACAGACAAGGTAGCAACGCGGACCACGCCGGAAACGCATACGGAGCTAACAAGGATTTCAAGGAAGAGCACGGAGGCTACTGGGTACTTTTACGGTCCTTACACGGAGGTGTACGTTGTCTATTGGGATATCTCCGGAATGTTGACGCGTGACTTGAGCTTGTAGGCGCTCATTTGATATACGGAATTTCAAACCCGGATGAAACCGGTGTTAATACGGACCTCCCGGTGTCTACACGGACTGTCCCGGATGTATTCGGCGGCTACACGGAGGTACACGGTGCCTACATGGAAGAGGACGGATTGTTTCATCCGTGAACTCCGGGATGAAAAATTAAGCAAGTTTAATTTTTTCCCCAGATATGCCGGTACGCCAAGGATCACGCCGGATGCCTCCCCGGTGTATACACGGTAATGCCGGAGATAACACGGATGATCCTGGAGCGACGATCCGGGATGATCCGTGATGCGATCCGTGAAAGTGTAAAAGGGCCTTTACAGGTCTATTCGGGCATTCAAATTCAAAATCCGAGCAATCAATTTCATTTATCGGCACTCTTATTCATCTTCGGTGAAATCAAATTCATGAATGTGCGTACAAATTTCCTACTTCGTGCATTCAAATTATATATATGTATATTTATCTATCTTCTCCCCCTCTCTCTCTCTCTCTTTCTCTCTCTCTCACTCCCATCTCTTTATTTCTCTCTGTGTCTGTCTCTCTCTCCCCCTCTTTCTATCTCAGTGATCTATCTCTATCTATCTCTATTTCTGTATGTCCCTTGCTTTCTCTACCTTTTCTATCTAGTTTACCCCTCTCTCTCTCTCTCTCTCTCGCTCTCTCTCTTTTCTCCCTCGCTCCCATCTTTCTCTGTCTGTCTCCCTCTGCCTTTCTCTCTATCTATCTCTCTTTTAGCTCATCAACCAATCAATCCAGCTGCATAATGAAAATATAAGAGGCTTTAATATTGAACGCTTCACAAGTATTTGTACGATTTTAATTATATATTTTTATTCAACAAGTCTTCAAAAATTCAGTTTAAATAAGAGTTTGATAATTCGTCAGCATTTTCATGCACCTTTCACTGGCTTTCAGTCTCTTGTATCTGAATTTTTTAGACACAATCCATGCTGTTGTCTCTGGTAAGATATACATTCTGTCCAAGGAAAGACATTGGTGACTATTAATATATTTACACAAGCAATATTTAAAAAAAAAATCTACACCTCGGCGACCACATTGATGTCTTCTTCATCGACTGCGATCTCGACCACTTCAGGTGGTGAAGATGTCGTTACGCTTTCCGTCGTTGGTTGCTCCTCCTCCTCACTTTCATTCTCACCCCAACGTCCTCGGTTACCATAGGGCCGACGGTGGCCATCACGACTGGGAGATTCTTCTTCGGTTCCGTTGCGTCTGTCGAAGGGACGTTCTCCGAAAGGCTTTCCACCGAAGGGGTTGAACCGGAAGGGCCTCGTCTCGAACATTGGTCTGTCCTGATCTCCATCTCCGGTCTTGTTGTGATGACGGTGGGGGTGATCTCCCGTCTCATTATGACCCTGATGACCTTCTGTGTGGTTGCGTCTGCCGAAGTGGTTGAACCGGAAGGGCCTTGTATCATTTGGTTTGTCCTGATCTTGATCTCCCGTCTCATTATGACCTTGGTGACCTTCTGTCTGGTTATGATGACGGTGGTGGTGGCCATGGTGTCGATGGTGGTGAGGGTGAGGACGGCCATCCTCCTCGCTGCTTTCATTGCGCTGACCGAACGGTTGTTCCTCTGGTCGGTCCTGAGGTGGACCTTGGCGGTGACCATGATGACGACGTCCATGACCATCAAACTGACCGGGCCCTCCTAGACCATCACCATTTTGTTGTGCAGCACCAGTTTCTTCTTCTCCATCACCACGCCTGCCTCCTTGGCCGAAGAAGGGTTTTCCTCCAGCACCATCTGGTCTGGAGCCCCCAAAACCAGGTCCATCGAGCCTCCTACCACCCATCGGACCGCCATTTTGTCTCCGTCCATCCATCTGTGGGGCACCAGATTCAGGTCCATCGAACCTTCTTCCACCCATTGGTCCACCATCTTGCCTTGGTCCACCCATCTGCATTCCACCAGGCCTTTCTCCGAAGCGACCTTGTCCTCTTTCTCTGTAATTCTCATTTCCTCGCCGTTCATGTGAATCTCTTCGTGCGTGAGCTGTAAGGAGTAATGAAATCATCGAATCGATTAATAGAATTAATCACATTCTGCATCATTAGATTTTTGCTCTACATTGGTTTAAGGTAAGTGACAAATAAGATTTGTCCCTCGCCTCTTTTTTTCTTCTTCTCTCCGTTGTGTTAAACCTTACAAGAGTGCATGCGGTTGGATATTCAAAACGCCTAATTCTTACCGATTTAAATTCGAATACTAGATGGTACAGAAACATAAAACACTGTTTATTTTCCACTTCTTTTTATTATACGAAAAACAAAATGCTGCAGCCCAAAGAAGAAATCAAATTTTGAATGTGTAACGAACAAGTTAGAAACGCATATTATAAGAAATGAAATAATCATATATTCCTGTGATTCATTAATTTTGTTAGCTTTATATTCACCACTTATCAAGTAATACCGAGTTATAATGAACTATAATTTCTAACAAGAAGAAGCAAAAGTTTGTGTTCTTGCTGGAAATGGCTTCCCCAGACTAGCATTAGTTAAGTAAATGGGGAGGCACGGGACATATCCTCCGCCCATCGAAAGCCAAAACATTGTTTAAATTGTTTTTAATTAAAAAAATAACAAACAAAACAAAACACAAAAACCAAGAGATAACCGTTTTTAGATAGAAAAGGAGTAGCAGAGCGGAAAGAGAACGAGAAAGCAGATTGGTTGAGAGCTCGTCACGTGACCAGAAACATTTCATCTATTTTAAGGTTGCTCTGAAAAAGTACTACTGTATATGAGAGTACTATTTGGGAGTTGGAAAAAAAATGGATTTTTTAAAAATAATTTTCTTTCTTCTTTTTCAAATCTTAATTTAATGAAAACAAAATATTTCAAATCTTTTTAGATAAAAATTGACATTTGTTTTTGTTCTAAATTTTTTTTCTTCTCCCAAATACGGTATTTATGCAGGATATAAAACAAATATACCATGCCTTCTATTCGAGTGACTGGTTAAAACTATGGGCCTTGGTGACTCCAAAAGTACCATTTGCCTATTGGTGTCACCGATTGCGCATAGTTTTAACCAGAACCTCTCTAGACAGTGTATATTTGTATACTATTCAATACAATTAATTTCGACGTCTTTACAAAGAATTGATTATATAACGTGATTCTTTTAGTATATTCATATTATTTTCTAATTTTGTTAATTATGTAAATTCTTTTTTGTGAAATGTGAACCAAAATAAACTTGAAACTTGAAACTTGAAATTCACATAGAAGTCGCTCGCGGGTGAATTCGGGCATTCAATTCAAATCCTAGCAATCAATTTCATTTATCGGCACTCTTATTCATCTTCGGTGAAATCAAATTCATGAATGTGCGTACAAATTTCCTACTTCGTGCATTCAAATTATATATATGTATATTTATCTATCTTCTCCCTCTCTCTTTCTCTCTCTCACTCCCATCTCTTTATCTCTTTGTTTCTCTCTGTGTCTGTCTCTCTCTCCCCCTCTCTCTATATCTATTTCTGTCTGTCCCTTGCTTTCTCCACCTTTTCTATCTATTTTACCTCTCTCCCTCTATCTCTCTCTCTCTCTTTTCATCTCTCTCACTCCCATCTTTCTCTGTCTGTCTCCCTCTGCTTTTCTCTCTATCTATCTCTCTTCTACCTCTTCAATCAATCAATATCGTGATCAATCCAGCTGCATAATGAAAATATAAGGGGCTTTAATATAGAACGCTTCACAAGTATTTGTACGATTTCAATTATATATTTTTATTTAACAAGACAAGTCTTCAAAAATTCAGTATAAATAAGAGTTTATAATTCGTCAGCATTTTCATGCACCTTTCACTGGCTTTCAGTCTCTTGTATCTGAATGTTTAGACACAATCCATGCTGTTGTCTCTGGTAAGATATGCATTCTGTCCAAGGAAAGATATTGGTGACTATTATTAGTATATTTACACAAGCAATATTCTAAAAACAAATTCTACACCTCTGCGACCACATTGATGTCTTCTTCAATGACTGCGATCTCGACCACTTCAGGTGGTGAAGATGTCGTTACGCTTTCTGTCGCTGGATGCTCCTCCTCCTCACTTTCATTCTCACCCCAACGTCCTCGGTTATCATAGGGCCGACGGTGGCCATCACGCCTGGGAGATCCTTCTTCGGTTCCGTTGCGTCTGTCGAAGGGACGGTCTCCGAAAGGCTTTCTACCGAAGGGGTTGACCCAGAAGGGCCTCGTCTCGAACATTGGTCTGTCCTGATCTCCATCTCCGGTCTTGTTGTGATGACGGTGGGGGTGATCTCCCGTCTCATTATGACCTTGGTGACCTTCTGTGTGGTTGCGTCTGCCGAAGGGACGGTCTCCGAAAGGCTTCCTACCGAAGTGGTTAAACCGGAAGGTATCATTTGTATCATTTGGTTTTTCCTGATGTTGATCTCCCGTCTCATTATGACTTTGGCGACCTTCTGTCTGGTTATGATGGTGGTGGTGGCGATGGTGGCCGTGGTGGCGATGGTGGTGAGGGTGAGGGCGGCCATCCTCCTCGCTGCTGTCGTTGCGCTGACCGAACGGTTGTTCCTCTGGGCGGTCCTGAGGTGGACCTTGACGGTGACCATGATGACGACGTCCTTGACCATCAAACTGACCGGACCCTCCTAGACCATCACCAATTTGTTGGGCTGCATCAGTTTCTTCTTCTCCATCACCACGCCTGCCTCCTTGGCCGAAGAAAGGTCTTCCTCCAGCACCATCTGGTCTGGAGCCACCAAATCCAGGTCCGTCGAATCTCCTACCACCCATCGGACCGCCATTTTGTCTCCGTCCATCCATCTGTGGGGCACCAAATCCAGGTCCATCGAACCTCCTTCCACCCATTGGTCCACCATCTTGCCTTGGTCCACCCATCTGCATTCCACCAGGCCTTTCTCCAAAGCGACCTTGTCCCCTCTCTCTACCATTCTCCTTTCCTCGTCGTTCATTGAAATCTCTTCGTGCGTGAGCTGTAAGGGGTAATGAAATAATCGAATTAATTAAGTAATCACATTCTGCATTTTTATATTCGGCTCTTCATTGGTTCATGGCAGGTGAAAATAAGAAAGGTAACTCGCCTTCTTTGATGTTTTTTCCCTTTATGTTTAACCCTACTCCGTAAATGCTTTTCGATATTCGAAACGGCCTATTCTGATTGAATTCGATTTGGATACCAGATTGAACATGAACATAATATACAACGTTACTTTGTCATTCGACAAACTGATTGATCTAGGCTTAAGAAATAAAATTAATTATATAGTGTAATGAACAATTTAAAACAAAATATGAAATAATCATATATACTTCTGTGAGCCATTCGTTGGCTCTATATTTACCACTTATCAAGTAATACCGAGTAATAATTTAATTTCTTACCTGAGATAGCAAGAGCAGCCACAATGGCAACGATCAGTGTCACTTTCACCTCCATGTTTGTTAGGTCTCTCCGATGCTACACGCTTTCTCTAGATTCGTTACCTTCCAAGAGAGAACGAGCTCCAAACTGAACAACTATCTGCTGGATCACTGAATTTATAGGCTTTCTACCATAGATTGAAATCACTTTCGTACCAGACCGTGTCAGGAATTACCAGGTATACCCTGTTCTAGTTGATCATTGTTTTTATTTTTTTATTTTTTTTTCGATGTCAAACTTTGTTAAAGGCACACTGTCCTACTTGTAGCTACTTGCTCCCTCTATATAGAAAACTTCCCAAATCGGTGCCTGTTGGTCCACCATGATCCTCTTTTTCTTATGTTAAATGAGAGCTGAGTTAATGAGATAGCCACCTGTCACAGTGACCTCGATGGCTCGCTGTGTGGTCTAATCCCTTCTAGCTGCAGTAGTAACGCCTACCTTTAATATAATTTTGGAACCTTTATTGTACCAGGACGTATAACCAATTACATCATCTTCGGATATCCGGTAGAGCCATGTGTTGGGTGACACCGATGTCGGGGATATCGGGGATTAGTAGTCACCCTTGGAATTTTCGAGCCTGTCTGTCTGTCCGTCTGAGTCTCTCTCTCTCTCTCTCTCTCTCTCTCTCTCTCTTTCTCTTTCTCTTCCTTCTCCCCTATCCTTCTATATGAAAAAGTGCATTGATTCGAAAGCCATTTAACAAAGTTATCAAAGAATCTAGGCAATAACAACATCACCAAAACAATCATTACCATTACCATTATCATCATCATTATCATTATCATCATCAATATTCTAATCATCATTTTCTTCGTCATCATGCAGTCATCATCATCATTACTATCATAATCATCATTAACGCAATCGATTATAGATGGTCTTATTCAAGGGATTTCTTTGCAAAATTTATTTCCTTTTTATATGATTTCATAACAATAAACTTAAAGAAAACAAATTATATGCTCATTAAGGGACAAAGGCAATCATGTGAAATTAGGGGTATTTTAAAACTCAGTGATACAGTGATAGATAGAGTCAGTGTAGCATCTTTCGTAGGAATTCAAATTGATGAAACTTTGATGTGGAAGGAGCAAATTCAGAACGTTAATAAGTGTATACGGAGGAAGATTGGACTGCTGTGTAAGCTGAGGCACTATGTACCTAAGCACATTCTCATGCTCTTGTATACATCCTTTATCCAGCCGCACATACTTTATGGTATTGAAGTTTGGGGAAGTTGCTATAAAAGTCATTTAAATTGCATACTATTGGCACAGAAAATGGCCATGCGTGTGATAACATTTTCCCCGTTTAGAACAAGTTCAAAGGCACTGTCCGTACGTCTACAGGTATTAGATGTGCATAATCTGTTCGAGCATTCAGTATCGACATTTGTATATGATCTGCAGAAAGGACATCTACCACATTCGTTAATGGATTACTTTGTTTTAATGAATCACATGTATAGAACAAGAGGGAGAGAACATTTAATGCTACGATTACCTAAATGTAGTAAGACACGTGGGACTTTTTCAATTTCTTTCATTGGAGCAAAGCTGTGGAATAATTTGCCCATAAATATCAGAGAAGAAAAAACAAGATCATCATTTCGTCAAAATCTCAGAATTAAACTCCTAAGCAGAGATGAATTATAAGGATCAAATAATATGATATTAAGACAAAATAAATGTTTATATGACTTTGCATACAGTTTTAGAAACTCGGAGAACCAATCCCGACTAGCACTCGTGCTAACTTTTGGTTCTCCCTTTAACAACATTTTAAGTTTTTTTAAGTTTAAAAATAACCTTTTTTTGAATCACTTATACGTTATTGGAACTCTGTGAATTTCAATTCCAGCCACAAATCTCTATGTATTATCAAGTTATAGCTAATTCATAGGTTTTGATATGACATGTTATATGATTAACTTAATTTGTATGGTTCAAATATGGATATTTTCTTTTTCTTTGTAACCCATGTACATGGATATGTATACGACATGTTATTTTTGTTACCCACATGAATACCTTTTGTAACATTGTGTTATGTTGTTGTTAATAAATTCAAATTCAATAACTCGAAGCAAGAGGAATTTCATAACACAACATTGTATGTCATATTTCTTACTTAATAGGCCCACTGTTATTTGGTGATACTGCGAAAAATTTAAAAAGTTGCAAATGATTTGATATGACGTAGTAAAATTAGATCTAGAAAAAGGTCACTATTTCGGAAATTAAAAAGTCCTTCAGGACATCCGTTGAATCAGCCCCTATAGTTCGTATAAAGTCATACCAGTAACAATTACAATAATTGCATGTTTATATCCATATTCTGAAGTTAACCTAATGGTACAAGCAGGGGCGGCGATCCCGGGGGACAGGGGGGGGGGGACACGTCCCTCTCAAAAATTTTAGGGGGGGATCTTCCCCCCTGAAAATTTCAAAAAGTGCACCCCTTCAAAAATGTATATAGAAAATACTGACTATACTGCAACACACTTGTAGGCTCTGGGGCCCAAGGGTGCAGCGTTTAGACTAATAAAATGCAAAAATTTGCTCGCTCGGCCGCTATTTTCCCTCGCATAATATCCTTCAAAATGTACAAGTAAATATTGTAGAAACTCTGTAATCCGTTGGTATCACGTATCACGAAATAGATCAGTGCTACATAAATGAATATTCCGCTTGCTCTATTCGGTAAGGAGTCACTACAACATTTTTATATTTGCAGGCTGATATTTGCCATTTCGATATCAATATACACTTATACGACAGAGGCCTAGAGTGGAATATAGAGATCCCATCCATGCCCAAGCTCGATCCTAATTACTGAAGTTTATCCACTAAACTGATATTTACAACCCTCCCAGTGTCATAAATGAGGTATTCAAATATGCTCATCTGACCGTAATTAAATACCTAAAACCCCTGAGCTTGCGGGGGTTCCGCCCCCTGGATGCTCATCTGACCGTAATTAAATGCCTAAAACCCCTGAACTTCCGGGGGATCTGCCCCATGGACCCCACCAAGGGCCCTTAGGTGGGCCCCTGGATGCTCATTTGACTGTAATTTAATGCCTAAAACCCCTGAGATTTAGGGGGCTCGCTACGCTCTATCTGATCATTGATACTTTAGACTCCCCCCCCCCCAACGTTCCGCGGGGCATGCATTGAACATTATAAGCATGGTGGTGATGCCGATTTTTTTCTTCTGCCCCCCTCCCAAACACTTTTGCTAATAACGCCACTGGTCTCGCGCATTCCGCCACCCCCCCCCCCGGTCATGAAAAGAAATCGCCGCCCCTGGGTATAGGATGTGAATGAATGTATTGTCATTACGTTCCTTGACAAATATTTGATCTCCCACAAATACAATTTGTGATGTTGAACACGTTTACTATTTAGCAGTTCGTATGACTATCTTTGCCACAAAATTTTTTTGTAAAAAAAGACAATTCTGTTCTATTTTATAGTACCTAAGTTATTATTCTAAAAAATATATTTATCGAAGGATTGTGATAAATAAACCTCCGGGTAAGAGAGCCTTCAGAAAACGGAAAAATTCATTGTAGTTTGTACATGGACGGTATATGTAAATCTAGCAAGAGCCTAGCATTTGCCTTTTGCTTGGCTAATTGCCTAAATACATGTATTGGGCTAATTCAACGAACTAAAGCAAAAGCTTGTGTTCTTGCTGGAAATGGCTTCCCCGGATAATCAACAAATGACGTATAAACGGGGGGGGGGGGGGGGGGGGGCACGGGACACGTCCCCCGCACAACGGAAAGCAAAAAACAACAACAAATAAAGAAATAAATTGACAAAACACGAAGTAATTTTTTTTCGATAGAAAAGGAGTGAGAGAGCTCAAACATGACCAGAAAGGAAACGACCCGACTCCTCCCATAACCTCCTCGAAACAGTTGCCTTGTTGATTTTCATTTCCTTTATAGGACACTTAAGGTAGAAAGAGATACTTAAGAAATAGTAGTTTTTTATAGTAGTAACATATAGCGGCAGTAAGTAGTAGCAGGAGCAATATAATAGACGTAAGAGAAGTATTAATTCTTTGATAACTTTGTTAATTGGCTTTGGAATCAATGAAATTGTTTAGATAGAAGGAAAGGGAAGAGGGGAAAAGAAGAGAGAGAGAGCTAGAGAGAAAGAGAGAGAGAGAGAGAGAGAGAGAGGGGGTGAGAGAGAGAGAGAGAGAGAGAGAGAGAGAGAGAGAGAGGGAGAGAGAGAGAGAGAGAGAGAGAGAGAGAAAGAGAGAGAGAGAACGAGAGAGAGCGATGACCACTAGCTCCCTCGCGAATTCATAGGGTGACTACTGTACTACGCCGCGACATCGGTGTCACCCAATACATGGCTCTACCGGATATCCGAAGATGATGTAATTGGGTATACGTACTGGTACAACGCAGTCTCCAAAACAGCGGTTGATAAGTTTAAGTAGGATAAAGGTTAAATATATTAACATTCACATTGAAAGAAAAAAGAAAGAAAGACAAAACAATGATCATACCGGGTAATTCCTGACACGGACTGGTACGAAAGTGATTTCAATTTAGGGTAGAAAGCCTATAAATTCAGCGATCCAGCAGATAGTTATTCAGTTTGGAGCTCGTTCTCTTATAGAAGGCTACAAATCTAGAGAAAGCTTGTAGCATCGGAGAGACCTTACTAACATGGAGGTGAAAGCAACATTGATCGTTGCCATTGTGGCTGCTCTTGCTATCTCGGGTAAGAAATCAAATTATTACTCGGTATTCCTTGATAAGTGGTCAATATTAAGCCAACAAATGACTCACAGTAGTATATTATGATTTAATTTACTATACTATGTGTTACTAACTTGTTTCTTACACATTTCATAAAAAAAGGTTTCTTCTGCCGCTACAGCATTTTGTTTTTTCGAATGAAAAAAAAAAGTTTTATTGTCCTTCCATCTGGTTTTCAATTTCAATTCGGTTAGAATTAGGCGTATGAATGTATTCTAGTAGAGTTAAACATAACTGGAACAGACAACGAAGAAGGCAAATCTTACTTGTCTCCTAGTATAAACCAATGTAGAGCTAAAGATAATAATGCAGAATGTGATTAATTTTATTAATAAATTCAATAAATTCGACTATTTCATTATCCCAACAGCTCACGCACGAAGAGATTTCAATGAACGACGAGGAAAGGAGAATGGCACAGAGAGAGGACAAGGTGGCTTTGGAGGAAGGCCTGGTGGAATGCAGATAGATGGACCTAGGCAAGATGGTGGACCAATGGGTGGAATGAGGTTCGATGGACCTGAATCTGGTGCCCCACAAATGGATGGACGCAGACAAAATGGCGATCCAATGGGTGGAAGGAGATTCGACGGACCTCGATTTGGTGGCTCCAGACCAGATGGTGCTGGAGGAAGACCTTTCTTCGGCCAAGGAGGCAGGCGTGGTGATGGAGAAGAAGAAACTGATGCTGCCCAACAAATTGGTGATGGTCTAGGAGGGTCTGGTCGGTTTGATGGTCCTAGACGTGGTCATCATGGTCACCGTCAAGGTCCTCCTCAGGACCGACCAGAGGAACAACCGTTCGGTCAGCGCAACGAAAGCAGCGATGAGGATGGCCGTCCTCACCCTCGCCACCATGGCCGCCACCACCAGCATCATCATCATAACCACACAGAAGGTCACCAAGGTCACAATGAGACAGAAGATCACCCCCACCGTCATCACAACAAGACCGGAGATGGAGATCAGGACAGACCAATGTTTGAGATGAGGCCCTTCCGGTTCAACCCCTTCGGTAGAAAGCCTTTCGGAGACCGTCCCTTCGGCAGACGCAACGGAACCGAGGAAGGATCTCCCAGGCGTGATGGCCAACGTCGGCCCTATGGTAACCGAGGACGTTGGGGTGAGAATGAAAGTGAGGAGAAGGAGCATCCAACGACGGAAAGCGTAACGACATCTTCACCACCTTAAGTGGTCGAGATCGCAGTCAATGAAGAAGACATCAATGTGGTCGCCGAGGTATAGAATTTGTTTAAACAAAAATTGCTTGTGTAAATATACTAATATAGTTACAATGTCTTTCATTGGACAGAATGCATATCTTTAGTACCAGAGCCTACAACAGAATTGTGTCTAACAAATCCAGATACAAGAAACTGGAAGCCAGTGAAAGGTGAATGAAATGTTGATAAATTATCAAAATCTAATTTTGTACTGAATTTTTGAAGTCTTGTTAAATAAAATATACAACTGAAATCATACAAATACTTGTGAAGGGTTCTATATTAAAGCCCCTAATATTTTCTTTATGCAGCTGGATTGATCACGATATTGATTGATTGAAGAGGTAGAAGAGAGATAGATAGAGAGAAAGGCAGAGGGAGACAGACAGAGAAAGATGGGAATGAGAGAGAAAGAAAGAGAGAGCAAGAGAGAGAGAGGGGGGGTCAAACAAATAGAAAAGGTAGAGAGAGAGAGAAAGAGAGAAGAAGAAGATAGATAAATAAAGATTATAAATATATAAATATATATATATATATATATATATATATATATATACATATATATAAAGAGAGAAAGAGACACAGAGAGAGGACGGGGGGGGGGGGAGGTGTATGAAAACAGAAAGAGATAGTAATACTAGCAGTAGTATATAGTTGTAGTACTATACTACTGAGCCTACCACCACTTCAATTTCCACTACTACTACTACTACTACTACTGCTACTAGGCTTTTATACTACTACTACTATTACTACTACTACTACTCATAGGCGCCGGAAGTGGGGGGGGGGGCAGTTGCCCCCAGTCAAAAATGTGGGGGGGGGGGCAAAACGCATTTTTGCCCCCCCCCCAAAAAAAAAAAAAAAAAAAAAAAAAAAAACGCCACCCCTCCAAAAAAAAACCCTAAAAACAGTAAAGGAGTAAACATGGTTTGTATTTTCAATCCAAAAGAACGTTACAATAATAAAAACCTGAATTAAATCACATATACAATTCCATTCAAAGAAAAAGGAAAGTTCACACGAATTAAATTTCATAAACATTGCGCATGCCACCTATACGGTATTTATCAATGGAGGTCTCTATAATAGCGATACGCGCATATCGTGGACATATTGTGCGAGAATGGGAAAGCGTGTCCGTTTTTTTGTTATAGGGGCGAGAAGACATGAGCCCCTGAACGCTGGTGTACTGATGGGGGGGGGGGGGGGGTGATGTATTTCTTATTCGAAACAAGTGATTTACAAATGTTGATGTTGTGACATGATTTTCCGGCATTTTTTGTTTTTGTTTTTTGTAAGTCATACCTTTTTATGCGTTTGTTGGAAAATAAGAAATTCCAAAATTACAGTCAGGCGAAATACGCTTATTTAGAAGCCTTTATGTCATGGTCTGCAAAGTGGCTGGGCTCGAGCACCCCACCCCTCTCCTTTTTGAAAAAAAGTATGTTAAAGAGAAAAAGAAAGAAAGACGGAGAAAAAATAAGTGACCTGCCAATGTCACAAATAAGGTATAAAACATGCTCATCTGACCGTAATTAAATGCTTAAAACCCCAGAGCTTACGGGGGCTCCGCCCCCGAACCCCACCAAGTGACCTAAGGCGGGCCCCTGGATGCTCATCTGACCGTAATTAAATATCTAAAAACCCCGAGCTTCCAGGGACTCTGCCCCCTGGACCCTACCAAGGGCCTTAAGTTAAGCGGCCCCCTGGATGCTCATCTGACCTTAATTAAATACCTAAAACCCCTGAGCTTCCGGGGCTTTGCCCCCTGGACCACACCAAGGGCCCTAAGGCGGGCCCTGGATGCTCATTTGACCGTAATTAAATACCTAAAACCCCTGAGCTTACGGGGGCTCTGCCCCCTGGACCACACCAAGGGCCCTAAGACGGCCCCTGGATGCTCATCTGACTGTAGTTATATATTTAAACCTCTGAGCTTCTTGGGGCTCTCCCCCCTTGGATCAAGTTAATTGACTTACAAAGGGCCCCTGGATGCTTATCTGACCGTAATTAAATACCTAAAACCCCTGAGCTTCCGGGGGCTCTGCCCCTTGACCCCCTGCCGAGGCTCATGCCCTGGACCCCACGCCAATTTACGCTCTACCTGATCGATAATACTCCACTTTGAAAAACGTTCCGCGGGACCTGCATGTAACGTGTAAGACTGGTGGTGATGCAGATTTTTCGTCTACCCCCCCCCCTTCCGAACTTTTTTCTCACTACGTCACTGCCCCTGGAATGTGAGCCCCCTGGAATGTTTCCCCCCCCCCCAATCCCAAACTGCTTCCGGCGCGCCTGCTAATACTACTACTACTACTACTGCTACTACGCTTTTATACTACTACTACTACTATTATATTGCCGCTGCTACTGCTACTACTACTACTGCTATAGATTACTACTTAAGTATCTCCGAGGTTGTGGTAAGGGTTAAGCAGTTCCTGTCTTGTTCTCCTTCAGCTCTGCTACTCCTTTTCTATCTAAATTCGGTTACCTCCTGTTTTTGTTTTCCTGTTTTTTTCTCTTCTTCTTCTTCAACTCTTTAATTATTTTAAAAAATAATGTTTTGGCTTTCGATTGGCGGAGGAGGTGTCCCGTCGACTCCCATGCCTCCCCATTTACTCGACTAATTTCTTGTCTGGGGAGGCCATTTCCAGCAAGAACACAAAGTTTTGCTTCTTTTTGTAAGAAATTTTAGTTCATTGAATTAGATCAAGGTTTAGGCCAAAGTTTTTCAACTTTTTTTTTTTTAGTCAAGGCACCCTTAAAAAAAAAAACAAGGTTTCGCATCACCCTAATCCCAAATTAATTTACAGAATATTCATTTAACATCACTCTGACACTCGTCCTGCTCCATCACTGTACACATTTGTTTGTATATTTTGCGAGCGAGCGACCATAAAATAAAATGACACTTTTAATATGATTATTAAACTTTAAAAAAGTCTTTGGGTAATAAACAGAACCATTAACAATCTTTTTAACTTAACACTTATACATTTTCATATTGCGCATAATTTAAAATAATGTTCAGGAGAGAATATTTCTTGTTTCCAATGTCCTTATTTACGACAAATAGCTTTTGGTTTATCGTATTTATATTGGTTAATTATCAAATTACATATTATTTTCCAAAACAAAGTCACATCCTTGCAATATAACATAAAGTGAAAAGTTGAGTCAACTTGTCCACAAGAGTTGCATAAATTATTCACAACTTGCCATTAATATACGTTTTCTTTTGAGGCAACAAACCTGTGAATCATCTTGAAATTAAATACTTTATTATTACGAATTTGCTTTAATTAAATGAAAATACATCCTTCCAAACAAAGTCATTATCTAAATCTAAAAAGGAATTCCAAAAATAAATGAAATTTGGTTCTCTTGACTTAATAACAAACGATAGTTATATTTCACTTTCATAACAAAAACATTCACTTTATCCCCTGTTTCTATTTCTAAAAGATTCGAAATATCACATCCATGTTCAATATCATTGACAAAGCTTAATCTATATAACCAATACATTAATTATGATGATGATAATGGGGATGATTATATGTTTGTAATAATGATGTTGTTATTGCCCAGATTTTTTGGACAACTTTCTTAATATTATGGCTTTCGAATCAATGTAATTTTGTTTAGAAAGCGGATGAGAGGGAGAGAGAGAGAGAGAGAGAGAGAGATTATCATTGACCGTCGCTCCCTCGAAAATTCCAAGGGTGACTACCCGATATCAGTGTCACCCGATACTTGGCTCTACCGGATATCCGAAGATGATGTAATTGGTTATACGTCCTGGTACAAAAAAAGGTTACAAATATTAACGAGGTTTGACATCGAAAAAACAACAACAACAAAATAAAAACAATGATCAACTAGAACAGGGTATACCTGGTAATTCCTGACACGGTCTGGTACGAAAGTGATTTCAAGCTATGGTAGAAAGCCTATAAATTCAGTGATCCAGCAGATAGTTGTTCAGTTTGGAGCTCGTTCTCTTATAGAAGGCTACAAACCTATAGAAAGCTATAGCATCGGAGAGACCTATTACTAACATGGTGAAAGTGACACTGATCGTTGCCATTGTGGCTGCTCTTGCTATCTCGGGTAAGAAATCAAATTATTACTCGGTATTCCTTCATAAGTGGTATATTGAGCCAACAAAATTACTCACATTAGTATATTGTTATTTTGATTTATTATAATATGTGTTTCTAACTTGTTTGTGACACAATAAAAATAACATTTATTCTGCGGCCTGCAGCATTCTGCTTTTTTATGAAAAAAATGTTTCATGGTTCTTTACAATCAGGTTTTCAAATTCAATTCGGTTAGAATTAGGCGTTTTGAATATCCAACCGCAAGCATGCATTCTGGTAGAGTTAAACATAACGGGACCAGACATCGAAGAAGACAAATCTCCTAGCATAAACCAATGTAGAGCTAAAGATAATAATGCAGAATGTGATTAATTTTATTAATGAATTCGACTATATCATTATCCCAACAGCTCACGCACAGAGAGATTTCAATGAACGACGAGGAAAGGAGAATGGCAGAGAGAGAGGACAAGGTGGCTTTGGAGGAAGGCCTAGTGGAATGCAGATGGGTGGTCCTAGGCAAGATGGTGGACCAATGGATGGAATGAGGTTCGATGGACCTGAATCTGGTGCCCCACAAATGGATGGACGCAGACAAAATGGCGGTCCGATGGGTGGTAGGAGATTCGACGGACCTGGATTTGGTGGCTCCAGACCAGATGGTGTTGGAGGAAGACCTTTCTTCGGCCAAGGAGGCAGGCGTGGTGATGGAGAAGAAGAAACTGATGCTGCCCAACAAATTGGTGATGGTCTAGGAGGGTCCGATCGGTTTGATGGTCCTAGACGTGGTCATCATGGTCACCGTCAAGGTCCTCCTCAGGACCAACCAGAGGAACAACCGTTCGGTCAGCGCAACGACAGCAGCGAGGAGGATGGCCGTCCTCACCCTCACCACCATGGCCGCCACCACCAGCACCACCATCGTAACCGCACAGAAGGTCATCAAGGTCACAATGAGACAGGAGATCACCCCCACCGTCATCACAACAAGACCGGAGATGGAGATCAGGACAGACCAATGTTTGAGATGAGGCCCTTCCGGTTCAACCCCTTCGGTAGGAAGCCTTTCGGAGACCGTCCCTTCGGCAGACGCAACGGAACCGAGGAAGGATCTCCCAGGCGTGATGGCCAACGTCAGCCCTATGGTAACCGAGGACGTTGGGGTGAGAATGAAAGTGAGGAGAAGGAGCATCCAACGACGGAAAGCGTAACGACATCTTCACCACCTTAAGT
Source organism: Strongylocentrotus droebachiensis (assembly GCA_035222895.1). Classification (NCBI taxonomy): domain Eukaryota; kingdom Metazoa; phylum Echinodermata; class Echinoidea; order Camarodonta; family Strongylocentrotidae; genus Strongylocentrotus; species Strongylocentrotus droebachiensis. The sequence continues at coordinate 55,158 of JAVYIG010005955.1, read as the reverse complement.
GGTCGAGATCGCAGTCAATGAAGAAGACATCAATGTGGTGGCCGAGGTGTAGAATTTGTTTAAACAAAAATTGCTTGTGTAAATATAATATAGTCACCAATGTCTTTCATTGGACATAATGCATATGTTTAGTACCAGAGCCTACAACAGAATTGTGTCTAAAAAAATCAGATACAAGAAACTGGAAGCCAGTGAAAGGTGAATGAAATGTTGATAAATTATTAAAATCTAATTTTGTACTGAATTTTTGAAGACTTGTTAAATAAAATATACAACTACAATCATACAAATACTTGTGAAGGGTTCTATATTAAAGCCCCTAATATTTTCTTTATGCAGCTGGATTGATCACGGTATTGATTGATTGAAGAGAGAAAAGAGAGATAGATAGAGAAAAAGACAGAGAGAGACAGACAGAGAAAGATGGTAATGAGAGAGAAAGAAAGAGAGAGCAAGAGAGAGAGAGAGAGAGAGAGAGAGAGAGGAAGAGGTGGATAGAATAGAGATAGAGAGTGATAGATCTATACATCGAGAGAGAGAAAGAGAGAGAGAGAGAGAGAGAGAGAAGATAGATAAATAGAGATTATAAATATATATATATATATATATATATATATATATAAAGAGAGAGAGAATGAGAGAGAGAGGCGGAGAGAGGACGGGGGGGGGGGGGGAGAGACGTGTAGGAAAACAGAAAGAGATAGTAATAGAAGCAGTAGTATATAGTAGTAGTACTATAATACTGAGCCTACCACCACTTTCCATTTCCACTACTACTTCTACTACTACTACTACTACTACTACTACACTACTATTACTATACTACTACTACTACTACTACTACTACTACTACTACTACTACTACTACTTCTACTACTACTACTACTACTACTACTACTACTATTACTACTACTACTACTACTACTACTACTACTACTACTACTACTACTACTACTATACTACTACTACTACTACTACTACTACTACTACTACTACTATACTACTACTACTACTACTACTACTACTACTACTACTACTACTACTGCTACTAGGCTTTTATATTACTACTACTACTATTATATTGCTGCTGCTACTGCTACTACTACCACTGCTATAGCTAACTACTTATCTCCGAGGTTGTGGTAAGGGTTAGGCAGTTCCTGTCTCGTTCTCTTTCAGCTCTGCTACTCCTTTTCTATCTAAATTCGGTTACCTCCTGGTTTTGTGTTGTTGTTGTTTTTTTTTTTTTTTTTTTTTTTCTTCAATTCTTTAATTTAAAAAATAATGTTTTGGCTTTCGATTGGCGGAGGATGAGTCCCGTCGGCGTCATTTTTTGCTGCGGCACAGATTGGGGCTATTAAAAAAAAGAGGTCTTGATTTAACCCTAACCCTAAACTTTCCCTTAGGCTCAACACGCACCTAACCCCAATCTGTGCCGCCGAAAAAATAACGCGTCCCTTCGACTCCCGTGCCTCCCCATTTACTCGACTAATTGCTAGTCTGGGGCCGCCATTTCCAGCAATAACACAAGCTTTTGCTTCTTCTTGTAAGAAATTTTAGTTCATTGGATTAGATTAAGGATTAGGCCAGCGTTTTTCAACCTTTTCTAGTCAAAGCACCCTTTTAAGAAACAAAAAGGTTTCGCGTCACCCTAATCCCAAATTAAATTACAGAATATTCATATTACATCACTCTGACACTCGTCCCGCTCCATCACTGTACACATTTGTTTGTATATTTTGCGAGCGAGCGACCATAAAATAAAATGACACTTTTAATATGATTTAAATTGACTTTATAGTCAGCACACTATATAGAATTAAGCGTGCAGGCACCTCGCTGCCTAATACATAAATACAAAAATCATTATATATGTGCGGTCTATTCGAAGCACGAATATGAGGAGATGCTGGCATCTCATCGCCCAGAATTCTCCAGTTTCTAAATGTTGCGAGCGAGTGAAGGGAACGAGCGTGGTATAAATGAAATTTCGATATAACAGATATAACAAATATGTGGGCACCCAACTGTCAAATAGAAGGCTACTCGGGCACCTTAATGCTCAAATATGGAGGCACTTTGCTGCCAGAAATCATCATGTTTTTAAGTGTTGCGAAGGAGCAAAGTGACCAAGGAAGAAAGACAATTTTCTATCCAGTATAATGCTATTTCCTCATGAAATTACATACTTAAGTTTGATATCTTTATTTATACACGGTTAAAAAAAGCCCCCACAGTTACAAGTCTGATTTCCATTGGGGCCGTATGAAACAATGTAAATACATCGAATTAACATAAAAATGATAATGGTACATCAAATGACATATTTAAAACAAACATGAAATAATCAAGATAAATATCTAAAACAATAACGATAGAATAGTACTGCCGAAAAGTATATTTATATGAATAACAATAATCATGAGTGTCCAAACAAGAGTACTGTAAATATACTTCAAATTAAAATTGGTAATAGCAATTGTTACTAGTGCATAATTATAAACTGCCAGAAATGATATATATTTAAAACAATCAAATGTGGCTGGTCAAGATACTGCATTTTTACAATTAAGGATATGATTACAATTTTATTTTATTTAATTCAGCAAAATAACACTTGAAAGTGAATCAAAATAACAAGCACAAGAGATACAACTCTATCATTTAGTCATTTTCGGATAAAATGAAATGAAGCTATATTACATCATATGGAAGAAGAAAAAATAGTTTTTGTGGTTGTTAAGATTTTCAAGAAATCGACGTTATTTCAATATATATATTTTTAAATTGTATATATTATTTAAATTCTTTCGTGGCACCTTGGAGATGTCTTGCGGCACATCGATTGAAAAACGCTGGTTCAGGCTATTAGCCAAGGGAAAGGCAGATGCTGGGCTCTTGCTAGATTTACATATACCGTCCATGTAAAAAGTATTATTGATTTTTCAGTTTTCCGAAGGCTCGATACCCCTGAGGTTTACTTATCACGACCCTTTGATAAATAGATATTCAAAATAATAAATTTGATACTGGAAAACAAAAACTAAATGCCGTTCTGACACAGAAATGTTTTGTCCAATATAGTCAAACACTCAAACAGACTACCTGCCAAAGAGCAAAGGTATGTAACATATCAAATTGTAATTGTGGGAGACGAAATAATTTTCAAGGAACGCAATTACAATTCATTCACATTGCATTATATACCATTAGCTTAACTTTTGAATGTGGATATAAACAAGCAATTATTGTAATTGTAACTGGTATCACATGATACGAGCTATAGGGGCTGATTCAACGGATGTCCTGAATTACTTTTTTAATTTCCGAAATAGAAAGAATGAAGTAACCTTTGTTTAAATCTAGTTTTAAAACGTCATATCAAAACATTTGTAACTTTCCATTTGTTCGCAAAATTTCCATAACAGTTGGCCTATTACGTACAAAATATGAGCTGCAATGTTGCGTTACGAAATTCCTCTTGCTCCGAGTTATGAAATCAAATAAAAACGAAATAAATTTTGAAAAGAAATCCCTCGAATAATGACCATCTATATGAATCGATTGCATTGATGATGATGATGATGATGATCAGGGGCGGCCGAATGATTTACAAAGTAGGGGGGGGCACCAACAAAAAGGGGCACTTTCTGGAGAAAAAAGGGCACCCCTACAATGGGAAATCTCAAAGCAAAAATATACACAATTTTTAGACATTGGTATATACCCCTACATTGTGATTACATTATCAGGGATGATTTCGATATTTGTTTCTCTGTATACATTATACAGTATATTTCTTAAGTATTGTACTTTGCAGTTGGGTGTGAGGTCGCAGTGCGAAAAATTACATCTTATAAAGAAGAAGAACAAATTCTGATGGAGTTATTAGCACATTTTCATAACAGAAGACTGAAATGACCTTTGATAAGTAACATATTTATATCATTTATAAATGCGAGCGAGCGTTTAATCAAAAGTGAAAAGGGGCATTTCTCGTACCTGAAACGGGGCACTTACTTGAGGTTAATAAAGGCACTTATGAGAATGGAAAAATTGACAATAATTGCAAAGGGAAACAGAAAAAACTGTCGAAGGAAAAGGGGCACGTGTCCAAAAAGGGGCACTTATCTGAGGTGGAAAGGGAGAGGGGCATGTTTATAATGGAATAGGGGCACTTTTCAAAGTAGAAGGGGCACTTCTTACGAGGTTTAAGGGGGACATGTAAAAAGGGGCACTTTTGGGATACTTGAAAAAGTGGGGGGGGGGGGGCACTATGCCCACCCCCGCCCCCGGGAGGGCCGCCTCTGATGATGATGATGCCTGCATGATGAAGGAGAAAAAGATAATGAGATTAGTAGTGATGATGATAATGATGATGATAATGGTAATGGTAATGATTGTTTTAATAATGTTTTTAATGCCTAGATTCTTTGATAACTTTGTTAAATGACTTTCGAATCCATGCAATTTTCAGATAAAAGGAGAGGAGAGAGAGAGAGAGAGACAGGCAGGCAGAGAAAGAGAGAGAGAAGCCGATGACCGTTAGCTACCTCGCAAATTCCTAGGGTGATTGCCAGGGGCGGCGATTTCTTTTCATGACCGGGGGGGGGGTTGACGAAATGCGAAGGACGGTGGCGTATAATGATCAAAAACTTTTTTTTTCTTTTTTTTTCGGGGGGGGGGGGGAGAGAAAATCCGCATCCCCACTCTTACATGGTACATGCAGGCCCTGCGGAACGTTTTTCAAAGTATGGGGGGGGGGGCTTCGATAAGGTAGAGCAAAGCGAGCGAAGCAAGTGGAGCTTAAATTGGCGTGGGCTCAGCTCAGGGTTTTTAGGCATTTATTAGGGAAAACCATGCCATTTCAGAAACATTTGTAAATCACTGGTATCGAGTTAGAAATAAATCAAGTTTGAACTTTATTAAGGGGCAACTACCCCCAATCCCCCCATCATTACGCCAGGGCGAGGGAGCATAGTGAACGGGAGGGGTGAAGGTGACGGAAGTGACTACTCCCTCCCCCCCCCCCCCCCACTGCAGGTTTTTGAAGTTTTGTTGTATTAACAAAATATAAAAACAAGCAATATATCTTTTTCACACTTCACTTTTCTAGAATATTTACTGTACACTTTGAAGAATATTATGCGAGGGACATAGCTCCCGAGCGAGGAGATTATTGCATTTTTATTTGTCTAAACGCTGCACTCTTAGCAACGACTTAAACTTTAAAAAAATCTTTGGGTAATAAACAGAACCATTAACAATCTTTTTAACTTAACACTTATAAATTTTCATATTGCGCATAATTTAAAATAATGTTCAGGAGAGAATATTTCTTGTTTCCAATGTCCTTTTTTACGACTTATAGCTTTTGGTTTATCGTATTTATATTGGTTAATTATCAAATTACATATTATTTTCCAAAACAAAGTCACATCCTTACAATATAACATAAAGTGAAAAGTTGAGTCAACTTGTCCACAAGAGTTGCATAAATTATTCACAACTTGCCATTAATATAAGTTTTCTTTTGAGGCAACAAACCTGTGAATCATCTTGAAATTAAATACTTTATTATTACGAATTTGCTTTAATTAAATGAAAATACATCCTTCCAAACAAAGTCATTATCTCAATCTAAAAAGGAATTCCAAAAATAAATGAAATTTGGTTCTCTTGACTTAATAACAAACGATAGTAATCTTTCACTTTCATAACAAAAACATTCACTTTATCCCCCGTTTCTATTTCTAAAAGATTCGAAATATCACATTCATGTTCAAAATCATTGACATAGCTTAATCTATATAACCAATACATTAATTATGATGATGATAATGGTGATGATTATGATTGTTATAATGATGTTGTTATTGCCCAGATTTTTTTGACAACTTTCTTAATGGCTTTCGAATCAATGTAATTTTGTTTAGAAAGCGGATGAGAGGGAGAGGGAGAGAGAGAGAGAGAGAAAGAGAGAGAGAGAGATAGAGAGAAAATATCGTTGACCGTTGCTTCCTTGAAAATTCCAAGGGTGACTACCCGATATCAGTGTCACCCAATACTTGGCTCTACCGGATATCCAAAGATGATGTAATTGGTTATACGTCCTGGTACAAAAAAGGTTACAAATATTAACGAGGTTTGACATCGAAAAAACAACAACAACAAAATAAAAACAATGATCAACTAGAACAGGGTATACCTGGTAATTCCTGACACGGTCTGGTACGAAAGTGATTTCAAGCTATGGTAGAAAGCCTATAAATTCAGTGATCCAACAGATAGTTGATCAGTTTGGAGCTCGTTCTCTTATAGAAGGCTACGAACCTATAGAAAGCTATAGCATCGGAGAGACCTATTACTATCATGGTGAAAGTGACACTGATCGTTGCCATTGTGGCTGCTCTTGCTATCTCGGGTAAGAAATCAAATTATTACTCGGTATTCCTTCATAAGTGGTATATTGAGCCAACAAAATTACTCACATTAGTATATTGTTATTTTGATTATTATAATATGTGTTTCTAACTTGTTTGTGACACAATAAAAAATAACATTTATTCTGCGGCCTGCAGCATTCTGGTTTTTTGTATGAAAAAAATGTTTCATGGTTCTTTACAATCTGGTTTTCAAATTCAATTTTGTTAAAATTAGGCGTTTTGAATATCCAACCGCATGCATGCATTCTGGTAGAGTTAAACATAACGGGACCAGACATCGAAGAAGACAAATCTCCTAGCATAAACCAATGTAGAGCTAAAGATAATAATGCAGAATGTGATTAATTTTATTAATAAATATGACTATTCCATTATCCCAACAGCTCACGCACGAAGAGATTTCAATGAACGACGAGGAAAGGAGAATGGCAGAGAGAGAGGACAAGGTGGCTTTGGAGGAAGGCCTGGTGGAATGCAGACGGGTAGTCCTAGGCAAGATGGTGGACCAATGGGTGGAATGAGGTTCGATGGACCTGAATCTGGTGCCCCACAAATGGATGGACGCAGACAAAATGGCGGTCCGATGGGTGGTAGGAGATTCGACGGACCTCGATTTGGTGGCTCCAGACCAGATGGTGCTGGAGGGAGACCTTTCTTCGGCCAAGGAGGAAGACGTGGTGATGGAGAAGAAGAAACTGATGCTGCTCAACAAATTGGTGATGGTCTAGGAGGGCGCAGTCAGTTTGATGGTCATGGACGTGGACATCATGGTCACCGTCAAGGTCCACCTCAGGATCGACCAGAGGAACAACCGTTCGGTCAGCGCAATGAAAGCAGCGAGGAGGATGGCCGTCCTCACCCTCACCACCATCGCCACCACCACCACCATCATCGTAACCACACAGAAGGTCACCAAGGTCACAATGAGACAGAAGATCACCCCCACCGTCATCACAACAAGACCGGAGATGGAGATCAAGAGAGACCAATGTTAGAGATGAGGCCCTTTCGGTTCAACCCCTTCGGTAGAAAGCCTTTCGGAGACCGTCCCTTCGGCAGACGCAACGGAACCGAGGAAGGATCTCCCAGGCGTGATGGCCAACGTCGGCCCTATGGTAACCGAGGACGTTGGGGTGAGAATGAAAGTGAGGAGAAGGAGCATCCAACGACGGAAAGCGTAACGACATCTTCACCACCTGAAGTGGTCGAGATCGCGATCAATGATGTCGCCGAGGTGTAGAATTTGTTTTTAAAATATTGCCTGTGTAAATATACAAATAATAGTCACCAACGTCTTTCCTTGGACATAAGCATATCTTACCAGAGACTACAATAATGTCATACAATCCAGATACAAGAGACTGAAAGCCAGTGAAACGTGCATGAAAATGCTGACGAATTATTAAAATCTAATTTTATACTGAATTTTTGAAGACTCGTTAAATAAAAGTTAATAACTGAACTCATACAAACACTTGTGAAGCGTTCAATATTATAGCCTCTAATAATGATTATTATTTTCCTTCTGCAGTTGTATTGATCATGATATTGATCTATTGAGATTAGAGAGAGAGAGAGGGAAAGAGAGAGAGGGATAGAGAGAGGGAGAGAGAGAGAGAGAGATAGATAATATATCAAATAATAGAGAAAGAGAAGGAAATGAGAAGCAAGGAGAAGAGGAAAAAAATTGTTACCTATGGCCAGGGTTCGCAAAAGTGAAATACTTCACTGTTGCCCAGAGGCATGCGATGATATTGAGACATTGAGAGAGAAAGAGAGAGAGAGAGGGAGAGTGAGAGAGAGAGAAAGAAAGGGAGGGGGAGTGAGAAAGTGAGAGTGAGGGAGTATTATATATACAGTGCGTCCTAGAAAAAACGAAACCGAGAATTATCGATGTTTTATCATAACTTAATCACAACTATAATTGATAAATGACACATATCTGGAAAGCTTGGATCCTCCTCCTTCATCTGATGCAACTTATATAATGCATATTTCACGCATGAGTGATTAAAAGCAATTTGAAGAGAGGAAACCAAAAGTCATTTGGCGGGCGATATCTGAATTTCAAAAAGAAAATGCTATTTCTAAAAAAAATTAGTTTCTGCCCTTTCATATGACACCTCAATCAGGAAAAATGAGCTTGGAATAACAAAGTTCTGTTTGTTTAAAGTAGTGCTTGCATTTCCATAATTGTATTAAAACGAATTCGTTTTCACTGGCTTCCTGCCGGAGCAACAAACGAAATTAACAAAAGACTTAACTCCCTTTCGTTGACAATTAGCCGTAGACGAAAGACTTCATGCATGGCTGATTGTCAACGAAATGGAGTTAAGTCTTTTGTCCATTCTGCCTGTTGCTCCGGCAGGAAGCTAGTGAAAACGAATTTGTGTGATAAAATTATGGAAATACAAGCGCTACTTTAAACAAACAGAACTTTGTCATTCCTTGCTCAATTTACCTGATTGAGGTGTCACATGAGAGGGTACAAACTCAACTTTCTAGAAAATGATTTTGTCTTTGAAATTCAGATACCGCCCGCCAAATTACTTTTTGGTTTCCTCTCTTCAAATTGCTTTTAATCACTCAAAATGAAAGAGGAGGATCTAAGCTTTCCAGATATGTGTCATTTATTATTTTCAAATGTGACTAAGTTATGATAAAACATCGATAATTCTAGATTTCGTTATTTTCTGGGACGCACTGTATATACCGTATATAGCTGGCAAATTAAACAGTAATGCAAGTATAATATAGAGTACAGTACCAACGATATCAACAATAATATGAAACTTATTTGTTTTTATGGTATACATGTATAGTACTGTGTTCAATGAATAAATTAAATCGCTTAAATAATAATATTTTAAATTATCATCGTCTTATGAAATATAATTTAAATCATATATCTTTATATATAAATATATTAACGAAACATAACATTACAAAGTCAAAGGTATTTTTTATGCTTTCAAGGTTTCTGTGACCAGCATTTTTATTTTAATGTTTACTACTGATTTTCACATACAAACGAGATACTACCTGAATTTCAAATAATTATGTTAGTTACAAAAATCAGAATTGGAAGTCATCTGAATTTGTTTGGCAATCAGTTCGTCAAAGAGTCACGTGATACCAAACTTGTCCAGTTATGTATACACACTGAAATGGTCTCATTCCTTTGTATCCGAAAACAATTATTATTCCTAGAAAAGTTTTCCATTTACTCAAGACCTGCGACACACTCCCCACTCTTCATTAAAAAATAACCTAAAACTTATTATTTCAAAAGATTCCTTCACTACTAAGGATACCTCCTGTGAAACACCCCATCGCCCGATCTACGTACATTATCCTCAATATCATTCAAGAGGCGATGTAAAAGGCTAAATATTATAAATACCTTCTGAAATGCAACTTTTATCAATTGATTCCTATAAAAATTTATAGTATATCCATTTATTTTTATATTATTTTTATATTCCTCTTTTTAAATGTTTGTATCTCATCATGTTCTATATGTAACGTTTTTAGGTTTTGTAATTGTACAGGGAGATCCCATTGGAAAATCAAAACTTGACATTAAAAGGGCCACCCTGTATGAAGAAGATTGAAATAAGATTGATAGATAAACAACACCCTTTGTAACCAGCCGATATTCTCATATATAATTCACATTTTACTAATCAATTAAGTGAATGCTTGAGTGGAAGGCCATGTACTGTCCTTTTATCGAGTAGAGAACAGTGTGACAGATACAATCAACCATGGACCTACTAGGTCCACGGATCAACTAATAAAAAAACATCAACAGCAAAATGTCCAGCATTTTTGTAATACGTTTTTATAAATCGAGTGCACAGAAACGTAAACAAAGTACAATACAAAACAGACGAATAAGGGAAGAATGATCTTAGTAACCAAGCGAATAGTAATTTACACATAATGATTGTCATTGGTTCTTACGAACTAAAATTCAGAGATCAGGAAAAAATCCAAGTTATTGGGAAAGGTTAATTATGTAGTGCATTGGAATTGTGTATATTATGAGGATTTTGAATCAATTAGATTATAACAAATTAACTCAGTCCTGCTGGAAAGCACATGCACTGCACACATATCCTCGGGGTAATTTTCTGGAGATAATTGTCCTTGGGGGTTATTTGTTCCACTGGTAATTAGTCGGGGTGTGAATTTCCAGGGGGTAATTTTCCTTGAACCTAAGAAATTATATTCATGTATATACGTTATAATGTAGAATAAATGGATTTTTAAAGACATGCCTAATGCATGTACCATTACACGGATAGAAATGGAAACTGCCGTCTGTGGAAACTTTGGCTTTTTGCCAACGATCTCGTGACTTTAAATCATATCAAGCATCAGCGTACTGCCATTTGCGGGGGGGGGGGGGGGGGGGAGGGAGGTGTCAGTTTTTTTCTTCAGCAGGAGGTTTTTTTATTGTCATAGGCTGGTCAAAGAGGGGTGAGACGCCCATTTTCCTCGTTATCAATAAAAAAAAACATCTAGGGATAGAAACATGCATTGATCGATGGGTATAAATAGTCTCATATTAGGAAAAGTGCTCCCCCTTTCTGTAGGGTATTCTAACCCCAGGACATTTTGGGGATTTGTACTCCCTACTAATTGCCTACGTGGATGTCGGTGTCGGAAATTCCGCCTCTCATTGTGTGATTTACCATACTAATAATAGACACTTCATCAGATGATTGTTTCTTCTTTATTTTTAAACATGATTCAATAAGAAAATTCAAAATCTATTTTGAATTTCGAATAAAGGCTGGTTATAAGGACATAATTATGGCACTGGCAGAGAGACACCCCATTAAAGTATCTGAAGAAATCCAAAACGAAATCTTTCGACTCTCAAAACTGCAGACAACATGACATACATTTTGATACAGAGAGACAGAGAGAGACAGAGAGAGAGACAGACGAGGATAAACAGCGCAGAATACTTAGTCTGCATGCACAGACTTTAACTTTACCACAATTCCTAAAGCCTTGAGCAGAGCCTAAGAATGTCAGTATTTGGTTAGGCTGTGTCAAATCGGCTAAAGTACAGAGCCTTTAATGCACGAATACTGTTTGACTGCATGTAGGGGATGGGGTTAGTAATTAAGGAGACAGGGGCGGATCTAGCTTTTTGCTATGGGGGGATGACCAAAATAATGACGATGCGGAGCATCGTCCACGAGCCGCGAAGCGGCGATCCGATTTTTTTTTTGGTGTTTATTTGAACCCCGTAAGTGATGTTTTCCTGGCATCTATTAACACGATGGAGACCATAAAAAGCAGTGCATGATAACGTCTTTTTAAATCAAGTAACAGTTTAATACACATTTATATCCAGAGTTATCATGTGTTTGGTTAAGTGACCAGATGAGTTGAATATCTTCTCACAATATTTGCACTTGAAAGGGTTTCTCTCCAGCGTGCGTTCTTTTTTCTTTCTTTTTTTCTTTTTTTCCCTTTTTTTTTTGGGGGGGGGGGTTTAAACCCCCTAACCCCCCCCCCCCCCCCCGTAGACCCGCGCCTGGGAGAGAGGTAGTGGGAGAGGGAGGTGAATTATGTCAACGTGAAAAATACTCGCTTTCGCGAAAGTCCCTGGTTTATGCAAGCAAGCAATGCAAGCGCGCACACACCGCACGTATAACGCCCACACTCCTCCGATCCTGCCGATATACAGACACACAACAATCGCCTCACATTATAGGTTTGTGTAATCTAAACAGAGACTGAGAGAGAGAGAGAGAGAGAGAGAGAGAGAGAGAGAGAGAGATAACGATGGAGTTTGATAAATCATAAGGACGGAGTGATGGATTTGGAGAGAAAGAGAATGGAATGGAAAGTTTGAGCGAAATAGCGTGACAGCTAGGAAGGGAAAAAGAGGGGAGGGCATACAAATCTTAAAACAATTTTTTTCAATTTTCTCAACGGTAGCTGTGGATCAAATTTTATAATGCCTATATTAACAGAAGTGAGATGATCAAAGTGTGAGCAAAGTATCCAGCACTATACATGTATGTATTGTTATGTGGGCATCAATAATCAAGTGTGAGTAAAATGAAGGGGGAGGGGTCGCACCCCGTGAGCCCCCTATCCTAGGACGCCCTGCCAAGATTTAAACACATTTTAATGATGTTAATAAATCAACGGCTAACTATGGTTTATTTGTGGCTAACCTCAGTAGATTCAAGATTTTAATAGGCCCAAGAAGTGATAGGCCTACATGTTTCGCAAAATTTATTGATGGATTGTTCTCTTTTTTCCTTTCACGTTCCCCTAATTCATCAATGATAACATGACATATGCTTATAATCATGATTATAAGTATATTCTTATAAAGCGCATTACATAGTAGTGTAGAAAGGTTGATAATTTTTTAGAAAAAAAAATTACATAATCAAAACAAATAATTTCAAAGTATTTGGCCATATCAGCCCTATATATCCAGATTGTTACAACAATGAATTGGTATACTGGTAAATCATTAGGCACTGAACGCCGATTAATAAAAATCGTTTTGAAAAAGTTGATATTAAACCAACGTGCGAAATCGTATTATAGCTGAAAATGGATTTCTAAACATTGATAGTTGAACACTTGTAATATATATATTTTTTCATTATAAAAGGATGATTACAATTTTAGTTGTGAAGTGTTCCACTTCTCCCGCGTCCCAGTTCACTCCGTTTACTATAATTGTTATCAAAAGATTACTCATTTATTATTATCATGTTTTTTATCAATGTTTATTTCAACTTTACAAATGAAAAGCTATGCGACTCCAGCCAGCTGCATGCCTGGGATAAAAACAAAGTTTTGCTAATCAACTGGCCATCAATCATAATTGTATCATTGTATCAGTTTATCACGAATAATGAGATAAATATAATTAAGTAATGAGATATAATTCTGAAATGCAACAAACATTGATGAAATAGCCATGTGCTTTTTTTCTCATGAATGTTTTATTTCCTTCGTTGTTTTGGTAAAATAGGAAACTTTGAACCTTCCAATAAAGGGCTGAGTTCAGCTGAACCGCCTATACGATCAGGTGCAGGCCGCTTTGCAGCAAGCATGAAGCTCTGTGGTCTCAAAGACTCTGACCTGTGTCCATGTGGTCAATTTCAAACTGTTGAGCATGTTCTGAATGAGTGTGCTGTAGTAGGACTCACGTATGTCCCTAACCACCACGGTGTCATATTTGAACACGTGTCAGTATTAATAATTATAATCAATCCATGAGACCCAAGATATGCTCCACGAAATGTACATGTGTCTGATCCTTTCACGATTTTTTAAATTTTCAACCAAATTTTGAAGAAAGAGATGGCTCGCGTTAAACAGTAAACCTGCAACATGGTGGTTAGGCCAAAACCCTTAAACATCGGGTAGACCTACACTGGTACACCTAAGAGTAAACTACTTTTCCCAATCCTTTCTGGTCAAGAAACAAAATATTAAAATAAAAAATGAAAAAATTGAATTTTTTTCTGAATTCCTCTAAGCCGAATCGCTGATATATTAAATTGGTTGGCTTACAATCCTCAACGCTTATGTAAATTCATGAGAAATGACCCATTAACAGCTGTCAGTAAACTATTATTATTATAACATGCATTATTCATTTGACATTGTAAATAGGAGTAATGTAAAAAAAAAAGAGCCTTCAAAATAAGTAAACAAATAACTTTATGGCAATAATTTCATGGACACTATAGAGCAGACCAGGAGGCCTGAGAAGGAATCGGTCAATCAAATAACCATGGCCCATAGGTCTTCATTCCCACCAATGACCTTCAATGTGACTCAACATTTTGCAACACTTTAGCAAACCCTTCTCAATCATAATTGCGTGTGAAATTGTGGGACCATTTTTAGCAAATAACAACTGTTAGCGTTGCTTTTTATCAATGCTTGCCTGGTAAAACGTAATTGCCTCATACCTTAAAATACATTCCGTGTACTGCATCTCGTCACTCCCTTATAACTTGTGTAAAAATTAACCATATTAACTTATTTGTATCCAATCAAGTCTCCGAACAAGCTGATAAGTTATGCAGATATATTTGCGTAAAAAGACTGACCTCATTTTGGATTGGATAGATTCGACGATTAATTTACATTATTTTACCCTTATAGCCAATAGAAACCATATCGATTAGGCTCTGTTGCTACGTTATCATAGAGCTTCAAAGAATCATTAATTATAAAAGCAGAGAACTTAGCACACTCCTATCATTATTTCGAGGAGAGTTAAGATTGTTCTGAGAGTAAAACAGGATCCGCAGTTTATCTATCTACAAGCGATCAGACAGCGACGTCTAAATGGCGCGAAATTCTTCAGCTATGATGTCAAGTGCCTGGCTTTGCATTTTAGTCGCTTTCCTTCTACTGCCTGAAATAGGTGAGTTGTCATGACAGCGTCTTTATATCTGGAAATTTTATTGTTCTGTGCTCAGACGTTTCTCAGATTTACGTAATTTTTTTTTTTTTTTAATTTTGGCCTACATTTCATAATGAGTTATGTTAACAATTGTAATTTATTTTACTTCAATAAGGTACAGTGAATCAACCGACTGGATAAATGATAAGTTTTGAACTTATTGTATAATTGCCGACTTCTAAAGTGGGGGGGGGGGGGGGGGGGGGGACCAACGCAAAAGGGTACTTTCTGGAGAAAAAAGGGCACCTCGAAGGGAAACCGAAAATATACAATTTTTTAGACATCGGTATATACCCCTAGATTAGTGATTACATTATCAGGGGTGATTTCAATAGTTGTTTCTCTTTATACAAGATAATGCTAATGCCTAGGTCACATATAAACCGGGCCCGTACGATTTTCCCTACCCGGCGGCTTGTCGTGGATTTAGAGACCGTACGGGAACCGTCCGATTTTCATTTCTACGGCATGTGTGGTCACATATTCTGCGGCGCCCGGGAGGTGCCCGGAGAAAATTGGTCGAGTGAAATGCAAGGCGCCCGTAATGGTGCCGTCAGGGTGCCGGCAGGGTGCCGGCCGAGTGCCGGCCGGTATTCTTACGGGCTCCGTCCGATGAGCAGGTGTACCGATGGCTCATGTCATCATCATCATCATTGTCATCATCTTAATCTTCATCATCATCATCATTATCATCATCATTATCATCATCATCATCATAAAGCACAACATCCGCACTAAGAGGACAGCGGTCACTCAACTTTTCGTACGACAAGAAGAATTCAGAACAAAAAGTTTGGGTGCCCTTGACTGGAATAGAATGCTCATTTGTGTGCGTGTGCGTGCGCGTATGTGTAGGGTGGTTTCTGGGGACAACCATCTGAATACACACCTTCTTTGTGGGGATACGTGTGGATCTGGGGATATCCCCAGAGGGAAAATCAACAAATTAATCAAATAAATCGATTTTATGAATGATAAATAGTGCCCTCTAGTGATATGACTGCAATTCTATGTTCTCCCCAAATCACGGGTAAAAATCATATGGGGTACACCGGCGGCTTGTGAAAGTGTGTATGGCTTCCGAAAGTCAAGTTCCCCGGTTTACCGGAAAAAGTTGAATGTTCTGGACCCGGAACACGTCGTCGCGCGTAAACGCGTCGTGACGCGCATTCATAAGCGCAAGCGCGCAGTACGTGTGATCAACCGAGACGTCGACAGGGCTTTTTGGCTGAATAAACACGGCGAACTGAGCCTAAAGAACTGGTAAGTTGCCGGAAAGTGGTAATTTTGTATTCTTTCTCTTGCTTATAATTAAGAATGAACAGTGCATCATTGTAAATAAATTTCTGTACTATTGAGTGTTGATACTACTATGTAAGCCTACTTTGGAATGATACCATGCCACGTGGACATCTACTACATTGGAACTGGGATCATATAGTAGTACTAGTTACAAGTCATGCACTACACGTGTGTGTTAATTAATAGTGCATTGAGAGTGGGAACATATGCATTGCATGAATGGTGTGTGTTTAGTACAAGTTGTGAATCGGGGGAGGGGGGGGGGGGGCAAAAGGCCCTTGCCTCCCCCCGTCCCCGCTAGAAAAAAAGAAAGAAGGAAGGAAAAGGAAAAAAGGAGAGCTAAAAGGGAACAAAAAAGAGGACGAAGAATAGAAAAGGGAGTAAAGAAGGGGGAGATCAGTTGCGGTTAATCCCAACTACAATGTCTAGAGCGGGATGGGGGCCAAAATGACCTTGCCCCCCCCCCCCAAGCAAACCTAAAAGAGAGGAAAGGAAGGGAAGGGAAAGGGAAAGAGGAGAGAAAAGGGGGAAAAAAAAGAGAATGAAGAAAGGTAAGGGATATCAGTTGCAATTTTCCCGCCAACAAGGTCGATCGGGGGGGGGGGGGCACTGTCGTACTGATAGGGGAGGGGGGGGGGGGCTTACGGGAAATAAAATTCAAACGTGGTTTATTTCTAATACCATTACGGTGGTTTACAAATAATGCTGAAATGACATATTTTCCGATTTTTTTCCTCACTTTTAAGTAAATTATACTTTTGTATGCGTTTGTTGGAAAATGACAAATTCCTTAATTTTCAGCCAGGCAACAATATGCTTTTTGAGATGCCTACATATCAGGGCCCGCGAGCCCCTCCCCCCCCCCCCCCACTTTTTTTGAAAAAGTATATTATAGAGAAATAGAAAGAAAGAGAGCAAGAAAGAAAAAAATAGTTAACTGCCAGTGTCACATTATAATGAGGTATCAAAATATACTCATCTGACCATGATTAAATGCCTAAAACCCCCAGGGCTCTGCCCCCTGGATTCCACTTAGAGCCCTAAGGCGGGCCCTTAGATGCTCATCTGACGGTAATTTAATGCCTAAAACCCCTGATTTCTGGGGGCTCTGCCCCATGGACCCCACGCCAAATAGTGTCCTGCCAGTGTCACAAAATAATAAGGTATACAAAAAATGCTCATCTGACCGTAATTAAACGCCTAAAACCCCTGAGCTTCCGGGGGCTCTGCCCCTGGACCCAACCAGTAGCCCTAAGGCGGGCCCCTTGATACTCATCTGACCGTTATTGAGTGCCTAAAACCCTTGAGATTCCGGGGGCTCCGCCCCCCCCCCCGAACCCCACGTCAATTAGTGACCTGCCAGTGTCACAATTAGTGTCACTGACCGTAATTAAATGCCTAAAACCCCTGAACTTCCGGGGCTCTGCCCCCTGGACCCCGCCTAGGGCCCTAAGGCGGATCCATGAATGCTAATCTGACCGTAAATTATTGCATTAAACCCCTGAGCTTACGGGGCGGACAAGGTATCAAAATATGTTCATCTGACCGCAGTCGCGTAGCCAGGGGGCGGTGGGGTGGTCCCCCCCCCCCCAAGAGAGGAGTTAAAAGGAAAAGGACATGGGAAGAAAAGGAAGTAGACAAAGAAAATTTTTGAAATTCAGAAAAAGATTAAGAGTCGAGAACGGTACAACGAACCGTCTTCTTTCTCTCATGATTTAATGAAACGTAAAAGCTTCCGCGCTTCGCGCGGGAGGGGGGAAACTGAATTTAGACGATGATTAAAAGTCATAACGGTACAACGAATCGTCTTCTTTCGCTAATGATTTAATTAAACGTAAAAGCTTCCGCGCTTCGCGCGGGAGGGAGAAAATAAATTCTGACGAGGATTATTTTTTGGGAACGGTACAACAAATCGTCTTCTTTCTCTAATAATTTATTGAAATGTCAAAGCTTTCCCGCTTCGCGGAGGAACGACGGGGAAAACTCGCCCCTCCCTGCACCCACCCCCCGCCAATTACGTCACTGCTGGTCACCATTACGTACCAATATTTGGCTCGCATAATTTCAAATTCCCCCCCCCCCCCTCCCTCAGAAATCCTGGATCCGCGTCTGCCGGTAGGACTAATAACAGGGCCGTTAATCCGAATTAGACCGTGAGGGGGACACAAGCTCAGTGAGGATAAGGGGGTCGTGGGTCGGAGGACATAGAATGCGGTGTTTGCAGGGTATGGTGTGGCATAAGGTTTAACCCCCCCCCCCCCATTCAATATAAGTTTAGTATCAGAAACTGTGAAATATATAGACTGAATAAAACAAAATAATACACGAAAGGTTTAATGTTTGCATTTTTTCCTTAAAAAGAGAAAATGTTCCATAATATATAACTTACTTTAACAGAATTTCCATATCTCAATAATTTAGAAACCCGTCTCTCTAAATCGTTATCTCTTTCTCTATCTCTCACCCTTTCTTTATCTCCCCTCTATCTCTATCTTCACTTTGTCTCTCCCTCTATCTCTCTCCCTCTTTCTCTATAAACTCTCTCTTTCTCCCTCTATCTCTCTCTCTATATCTCTCTCTTTCTGTCTCTTTATCTATCCCTCTCGTACATCGTGTATAACATTATTCTGCCAAAAGGGGATTTGACGGCATGGATTATCTTAATTCAAAGAAACACAGAAAAATAATGTTCTCTTAATCTCTTTGAACACCTGTAAGGATTCAGAAAAGGCTTTAACAAAAAACACTCATTCGTGACTTTGATAGTGTTTATGATTGTGGCACAGGATTGACGCCCATGACTAAAAAGAGTTCCACCGGATTTTGTGCCTAACTTATCCAAACTGCTAATCGGTCCAGCCTCCAGGTTTTCTCTCGTTGTCCTCTACTTTTCTTTCCATTTACTTTTCCTGTTGTAATAACCAGTCGTTTCAGTTTTGTTTTCTTATAACATGGCCAATGAAATGAATTAATTTAGGTTGGCGTCGTCATATTGTATCTAATATCTTTCTAGTCTTTAAAGCTGTTTTTGTTTTGTTTTTAAATATTTTTTTAGTATTCCTTGCTTTCCATGGCACTCTTAGCATTCTCAAGAACCACACTCATTGACATTATTGGTTAGACGTGTTTAGTACACTAGAACTGGGATCATGTACTAACAAGTGTATTAGGAACGTATAGATCTTCACATCAGGCTTTGGAAAGTTTGGTTGTTAGGGTCATTGTGCCCAGCACTCAATGTTTAATAGTGACCTGAAGGCAAGGGCAAAATCTAGCAATTCAAGTTTGGTTGCTGGCTTAAACTTGGTCACCATTCGAATTGATTCATTAGTGGATACTCCAGATCGTTATATAACGCCTTTTTCCAATTCTGTTCAATGGTCAGCATTTAGAAAAATTATAACTGTTCATATACATGTCGGTCTGATTTAAACCGTGTGTTAATATAAAGATACATCATCTGTTTTTTACATTTGTCTCGTTCTAATTAGGTGCAGAGTTCATAATGCCAATACCTAATCAACAACAAGAGGATGAAGACTGGTTTGGAATAGAGGTGGAAGGTCTCATTGAGGTTTTGCTCGTAATAATTGAAGGCTACAAACAAAACATCATCACACAACAGGAATTGGTCACATTGTTGGTTGACATCTTATTACAAAATTAACTGTAAGTTTTGATGAAATATGCTGAAGACGGTTGATTTTTTTTGTAATGTTGTTGTGACTGTCACGGTGCTATTTGAGAACAGTGAAACGTATGAGCAATGATTCAATTTACTATTAGACTGATGAACCTCTTTAATGACCCCCATCCCAACTGGATTTGCCCCTGCTATGCCACTGTCCATGAAACAAGCCCATTTCTTGTACACCTTCATGATTCCTTTCATTTATGTTCATGCCTATAATTCTGTATGAATCCAAATTTACTACATTCTAGACCACTACATCATTAATTACTGAATATTTATGACAAATTGATATTGTCAGAGCATGATGTTGCCCAGATATAACAGAGCTTAGTTATGGGGCTAAATACATCTATTCGTGCTATTGCGTTTCCATAGGCTTCAAGGGAGGACACAATCTAAATGAGGGTATAAGTCAGCCACCTCAACCGACCACATATACCAAACCTTTTCTGGAATGCTGCCTGTTCAAAAATGTAATTTTTTGTATGATATGTCCCGTTGTGTGTAGAATTGCTCACAAAAGTGATATTTCTTTTTCTTTTTCTCAAATCCTCTAGACCACGGATAGCATAAAGAATGAGGACACGGCGTGGGAATCTGTGTTCTGAGAGGCCAGACACAAGCAAGAAGGTAGACAATTGTGAAACAGCCCCCCCCCCCTGAAAAAATAGTTCTCGTCTGAAGTTTTGAAAAACACATGATGCAGGCGCTTTTTTTGTTTTTGTTCAAAATGGCCAATTCAAGATCATTGGTGGATGGCCTTTTCTGGGGTATGGCCCTTTTTAAAATTAGCATCACTTTTTTCTGACACGGCGGATAACTATTTTGGTTCTGAAAGGCCACTACTCTTCTAAGACTGCCTTTTAATCTTAAAGTGTTTAGTTATTTGAGTTACAGACAAATAAACAAGATATTGAAGAGGCAGATTGTGAAAATGACTTGGATTTTCAATAGCTTCTTGAGAGAGAAAAAAAATTGATTTGATGCGGCAGCTAAAATTGATGGGCGCAAAAACCAAAACCACCTAATTTGGCCCTGAAATGAAAAAGGGACCCGTGGAAAATGGAAAAAGCGCCCCCAAATTTCCTATTCATAGCAGTGTAAAACATATTTTAATGTAATAAAAAATAAGCAGTTGGACATGAAAAAAGCTCCTGTATAAAATGTCTCTGGTAGAAAATATATTTAGCTATTATACCATGGCAGGATTTTATTTCAAAGAAGTACCCTCACATGCAGAAGTGTGACGTGACACAACTTATAACTAAAATTCATTTATAAAATGCTATACTTTTTCGGAGAACAGGCAAGGATTATCTCAATATTGTCACTTTATTAATCAATATCGAATTGCACTAGGCAGGAAATTACACATAAACACTGTCTTTTTAATCATGATTTTTTTTTAAATCATTTTTATTATTATAGAAATATGAATTATAAAACTAATTGCTCTTTTTAAAACTACTAAGTGATACCTAATATGTCGTCTTTATCCTGAAAAAGTGATGAGGAATCTAGCCTCTTTTCCGAATGCACGATGCTGAGGTTTCATTGTGCCTGTACACCAAAATACGGAAGCTGTTTTGTAGCCTTCAGTCAAGGCTTAAGCCCTTTTTTGTTGTTTGAGGGAATATTATTAACTAACAATTTTTCTTTTTCATTTTGAAGGCAGGAAAACTCAGGGACAAGGAAGTTCAAGTCGGACAACAAGTCCTGGCACATTGGGTTGACCGTCGCCAGTATCAAGCCAGAGTTACAAAAGTTTCAAACAAGAAAGTAACTGTTGTCTTTGAGGATGGAATTCATCACGAAATTGGTTTCCATCTAGGTAAGATTTTATGTTGTGTTCTATTTTCAATTGTGGTCATTATCGAGTTCTACTTGAATCTGCAAAAGGGAAAATTGTTGTAAAAACTGACATTATTATACCCCCACCCTTGTTCCCAATGCATAATTCCGTCTCCAGCTTATTCCTGTACTCCAAAATGTTCTGGAAGTATTTTGTTCAGATTCTTCGTCTGTCTGGACATAAGGTGCTAGAAATAAAATCATAAGAGAACGACATGGTAAACTGTAGTGATGACCTGATAGTAAGTTGGTTTTAATTCTTCTGACGGGATTATTGTCCAAGGGGGGGGGGGGTGGGGGTGGTGGTTGTCCTTGTGGGTAACTTTCTGGGGGTAATAGTCCCACTGATAATTGGCCGGGGGCTGATTGTCCTGGAACCATTTTGGCACTATATTTTTAAAACCAAGTTTCCAAAAACTCCTTGAGGAATATCCTAAAAAGTGATTTCAATATAATAATCTAACATTTCATGACTGATCCGAATTTGCATATTAACGCAATATGTTAAGGTTAAAGGACGTCATTGAACTCTGAGAAAGCTGTTTTTTTAAGAAAAGAAGAAGATCTAATGTCTAGTGATGATGTTTAATTCAGTAGGAAGGCTTGTAAAAAAATAGAATATTTCTTCGAATGCTATTTTGACAGAATGCATGTAATGGTTTATCCTTATTAATGCTAGGAATTTCTAGTTGTGATATATTTTGAAAGTATAAAATACAAGTCAATTCAAGTCAAGTAAAAATACAAACTGTTCAGAAAAATTAATTAAAAATGCATTTAAGTAAAGGAGGATTCTATGTATTCATGTTTTAGATCAAACTTTATGATGAAATCTAATTGCAAAATTGATTTAGTCCTGCTTTCATTGCTCTGGTTTACGTTCACCATCAGTAACATTTAGCTATAATAATCTGCCTAGGGTGAAAGGTCCTGTGCCTTGACAAAATGTAGAAAGAAAAAAAGCTCGGTCAAATACTTTGAGAATAATGCACAGGAGGGCAGACAAATGATCACCTGTTGTGATATTCTGATGGCCTTTAATATTGCATTAATTTTGTTCTTATTTCAGTTCAAAAAATTAACACAGGAACCCAAGAAGATGGTCTGTCAAGAGAAGCACTAAAAAGGGGTCTGTCACATGAATCCAGAGAGGATGGTCTGTCACCAGAGGCCCAAGAAGCTGATCCGTCAACAGAAGCCCCAGAAGATGGTGGTCCGTCAAGAGAAGCACTAAAAGGTGGTCTGACACATGAAGCCAGAGAGGATGGTCTGTCACCAGAGGCCCAAGAAGCTGATCCGTCAACAGAGGCCCAAGAAGATGGTCCGTCAAGAGAAGCACTAGATGGTGGTCTGTCACATGAAGCCCGAGAAGATGGTCCGTCGACAGAAGCCCCAAAGGATATTACGTCAACAGAAGGTTGTGACGATGGTCTGTCACCAGAAGCCGAAGAAGCTGATCCGTCAACAGAAGCCCCAGAAGATGGTGGTCCGTCAAGAGAAGCACTAAAAGGTGGTCTGACACATGAAGCCAGAGAGGATGGTCTGTCACCAGAGGCCCAAGAAGCTGATCCGTCAACAGAAGCCCAAGAAGATGGTCCGTCAAGAGAAGCACTAGATGGTGGTCTGTCACATGAAGCCCGAGAAGATGGTCCGTCAACAGAAGCCCCAGAGGATATTACGTCAACAGAAGGTTGTGACGATGGTCTGTCACCAGAAGCCGAAGAAGCTGATCCGTCAACAGAAGCCCCAGAAGATGGTGGTCCTTCAAGAGAAGCACTAAAAAGGGGTCTGTCACATGAAGCCAGAGAGGATGGTCTGTCACATGAAGCCAGAGAGGATGGTCTGTCACATGAAGCCAGAGAGGATGGTCTGTCACCAGAGGCCCAAGAAGCTGATCCGTCAACAGAAGCCCCAGAAGATGGTGGTCCGTCAAGAGAAGCACTAAAAGGTGGTCTGACACATGAAGCCAGAGAGGATGGTCTGTCACCAGAGGCCCAAGAAGCTGGTCCGTCAACAGAAGCCCCAGCAAGAAAAAGACAACGAATTTGCAATGAGCAACAAATGAAGCAACCAAAGAAGCCAGGTCAAAGCAATTTCTGTGCCATTAGTGCTTGGGACTTAACTAGTGACGGTATGTGCAAAGATAATATAAGTGATGATGACAATGTTAGTGACCATACAGATACACATACTTCCTCTTCGGAATCATATGTTCCGTCGTCATGTTCAGAATCTGAATCTGATGAAGAGCAGGACATGGTGCTACCGTTGTCTTTGAGGCGCTGGAGATCCAGTCAGGCATATCAAGTTAGTGAGGGAAAAAGTGAAGCACATAATGGCAAATCAGACCAAGCAGAAGGAACAAGCCTTGACAAGAAGGTGGCTATTACTGTGATGACAACCAACAACGGGCACAAACGGTGTTATGACAAAATTGCCTATTGTTTCATGTGTAAAAAACCTCACAAAAAACTGTCTGTACATCTGAAGCAGCATCCCAATAATGCTTTGGTTGCAGAAATGCTAGCACTTCCACCAAAGTCGAGGAAGAGATCGAACCTCATCACAAGGGCCAGAAATCTTGGTAACCATAGACACAATGTTGAGGTTCTAGAAGAGGGAAAAGGAGAAATCATTGTTGTGCACAGGCCCACATGTCCCGAAGACCCCTCACATTACAGCCCATGTGTGCAGTGTCTTGGGTGGTATTCAAGAAAAGAAATGTGGAAACACACCTGCTTGGAAAAGGATGAAGGAAAAAAGGGACAGAGAGGTGTAGTTCGTGCAGGACAGCAAATAATCCCATCAGCTCCTGGTATCTCTGACGGCCCATGCAATAGGGTATTGAGTGGGTTGAAAGATGATCACATATCTCGAGTCATTCGAAGTGATCCATGCATTGTTGCACTTGGAAGGAAGCTGTGCTTCAAATTGGGTCACGACAAGAGCCAGGACAACTACATTAGGACAAGACTGAGGGAAATCTCCCGGCTTGTCATTGAGTACAGGAAGTATGAAGGTAAAGGCAATGCTGGACTGAGTACCCTTGTCCAACCCACTGAGTTCTTATTAGTAACAGAAGCCACAAGGAAGGTTGGGGGATTTGATGAAGAGACACATACCTTCTCAAGTCCGAGTGTCGCGTTGAAACTGGGCCATAGTCTAACCAAGGTGTGTCTTATGGAGCTAGGACAGGCGCTAATATCAGGAGATGAGAGTGCTGAAAAAAAAGCGAGAGGTTTTTTGAAGCTAATAGAAAGCAAATGGAACGAGGAAGTTTCAGGCCATGCTTTGCGTACTCTGCAAGAGAGAAAGAAGAACGTCATTAAACTGATCCCGCTCACCGAAGACGTGGTGGCCTTATGTAACTTCCTGAAAGCAGAACTTAACTCAAAGGAACTTACATGGAAGAAATTGTCAAAGGCTCTGCTTTCCCTGACAATTGCATTCAACAGAAGACGCGCTGGAGAGATGTCAAAGATGACAATACAGGATTATCATCACTTGCAAAGGGGCGATTCGAATGTATTCACTACCGATATGCTGAGCAATTTGGAAAAGAAACTTCTGTCATGCCTGTGGAGAACTGAAATCCGGGGCAAACGTGGCAGAAATGTCCCAGTCCTCCTAACCAAGGAGATGAAAGCAACCATGGATTTTCTGGTCACAGGGAGACATGCTGCCGGGGTACATCCTGACAATCAGTTTGTATTTGCTATTCCTGCATGCACTTCAGAGAGTCACCTGAGAGGCTGTGATACCTTGAGAGAGCATGCCGAGGAATGTGGAGCTAAGAAACCAGAATTGCTACGTTCAACAGGACTTCGAAAACACATTGCCACAATGACACAAGTCATGAACCTGGCGGACAACGAGCTTGACGTATTGGCCAACTTCATGGGGCATGATGTCCGCATACACCGGGAATACTATCGGCTTCCAGGTGAGTCGTTTTGTAAAGGCTGGTGAATATGATCATTTTAATTTAATTTAACTTGTAACGTTATGAGACCCCTCAAAAAAAGTTACTTTCCCTCTAATGTTACTGCACAATGACGTTGATACATTAATTTGATCCAGTTTTCACCATATAATTGTATTTCGTTGCTTGTATTAAACTTGAGATGTAGATATTTTTGTGATACTCTA
Organism: Strongylocentrotus droebachiensis; assembly: GCA_035222895.1. Lineage (NCBI taxonomy): Eukaryota > Metazoa > Echinodermata > Echinoidea > Camarodonta > Strongylocentrotidae > Strongylocentrotus > Strongylocentrotus droebachiensis. The sequence continues at coordinate 29,243 of JAVYIG010005955.1, read as the reverse complement.
AAATTAAATTTGATGAACAAAGTCTAATTGTTATTGTTTTACAATTTCTGTTGTGAGCATTTTAAAAGAAACTCATATATGCAACACCTTTTGAAAATAATAGACTTCAAAATGTCTATGTGACAGTGCACCCTATCAAGACATTTTTTTCATAATATTGTATTACTTTGACGAAATCATATAGAAGTACAAAAACGTAACAGGGATTTAAAAGTAACATGGCTTTACAACGTGTGCTCTTCAGAATACGCAGTTACATAACGTAGGATACCAGTAAGCGCGCAAAGCGTTTCGGAAATATCTTTTTACGCGCTGGATGTATTACCAACTTAATGGGGCATTTTATCGACTTCCAGTAGAGTTTTGTTATGGTTGGGGACATATGGACATTAGATTGTGATTTAAAGCTCTGTGATTTATAGTTATGTTCCAGCGTATTTGTGTTATTTGTGCGTATGACTCTGACTAGTGTGCATCGTAATGTTAATTTCATGTTCCCTTTCATTTTCAACAGCATTGGAACAGGGCAGGATTTTTTCTCAAAATGATAGGTCGAGTGGTTTCTTTGCATGTCACTTGCATATCCAAAAATGTAAACCCTAATGTCATAACTTTCTTCCCAACCCTATCGAATAACACAGATGCAACACTGCAGGTCGCCAAAGTTTCGAAGATGTTGCTTGCATTAGAAGGAGGAGTTGGTCAGCCATCAGAAGTTCTCAAGAACAAAACCTTGGAAGAGCTTGAAATCTCTCAGGATGATGGTAAGGAAATGAGTGATTATATTTTTGTTGAAGAAAATCATAGTTTTTGGAATCATACTGTTAATGATAGGAATACTAAGAGCATATTAAAAATGTTATACAATTTTTTTTTGGATATGATTTGACGTTGGGGATTGGGGTAGAGTTCTCAAAAAGTATGCAGTGTACATGTAATAGTGAAGTCACAGACTTAGGAAAGAGGTGTGCATAATTAAAAGACTAGCCGGTCCTCTAAATGTGCTTGTTGATTTTAGCACAACTATACTGGACTCACATATAGGGTTTCGGATTTGAACATTAGATTTTGTAAACTACATAGTGTGTATTAATGGCAGTTTAATTTGTGTTATGAATTTGTTATCATAATTATGTATCATGTATAATATTGTTAAAACTTGTAGGTTAACATTATTTTTTTAATTTTTGTTCAGCGATTAAGCGCTTTATAAATGTAATATATTATTATTATTATCAATATTTTACATACACACAGACATTGTGTACTCTTCGGAATACGAATCATCAGAAGCCAGAGAAGATGATCTGTCAGCAGAAGCCAGAGAAGGAGAACTGTCTGCAGAAACCCCAGAAAATGAAATGAGCAATAAAGGTAAGTCTTGTTCAACAAAAATAGTAGTAATATATATTGTTACATGCACCCACTTCATGTTTTTTTTATTTGTGATGTCGAGATGTTTTGAATCGATCGGCAAAAGCAAAAGCAAATTTCTGGTGTAAAATATCCTTCTCTTCCTGCTAAAGCCCTTTCAATCGAACGTTTTCTTTTTCTGGCTCGATTTTTGCTATTTCTATTTCAAACTCTCTCAAACAAATTTGAACTTGAGAGTCGTCATTAGGACTGCAGCGAAGACTTTCCCGTTCACTGACCTCTTCATTATGGCCACCAAAATAACAGATTTTCTCATACTGCTCTTAGCATCTGCAACTTGACCATATTAACTACAGCGCCAAAGAAAATAGACAGTACCTGTCTACACTCCTGACCCCCAAAACTGAAGTAAAAATCCACAAATTAGGATATCTGGAACCAAGACTGGTTCACCAGAACCACCGTATTTAGTTAGCTAAATATTCAGTAGGGCACACATTTATTTCTTTTATATTCCTTTTTTGTGCTTTCAAGGCAAGAAGAAGAAGAAGAAGCAAGTGAAGAAAGGCTTTAAAAAGAAGTTGCCATGGACTAGAGCAGAGAAAATGTTGGTGTTAGACTCTTTCGAGGATGACGTCCTGATCAAACGACTGCCTGGGAAGAATGCCATTCAAAAACTACTTGATGCCAATAGAATCCTTCACAGACGAACATGGCGGAACGTGAAGGATTTCGTGAGAAATTACTTGGTAACCCAATCACGCAAGGGCCATTAATTTTGGACTATAGGATTCATACATTTCTAGGAGCAAATGCCGGATTTGTACGCAAAATAATTCAGTCAAGTCAGACGGCTCTTTTTCTTTACAGATTATTTGTCAGATGTACATGTTTGGCACTCAATATGATGCACACTGCTTTTTGTTGTTGCTTGAGTTAAAAGTTAAAAGAATTTAAGGAGAAGTTTTCCTAAATTTTGGCAGTTTAATTGTGCCACTGTTTACAACTTCACATGGTTTGAGAGAACTATGCAGTGATTGATTTTTAAGATTACAAAAATAATCCCTTTATTTTGTATTGCTTGAGAGACGAGAGGTATTTTACAATTATAATACACCATTAAATACAAGACAAGTGTTTTCAGGTTCTCAAGTTGAGCCTCTTTAAAATAAAGGAAAACAAGGATTTTTACTGTTTCATTCTGCCATCAAATACAGGGCACACATGTTTTCAGCAGGCCTACATATTGCCTCTTCCCTAGACACATATCAAGAAGTTTGTGAGAAATTACTTGGTAACCCAATCACGCAAGGGCCATTAATTTTGGACTATAGCATTCATACATTTCAAGAAGCAAATGCCGGATTTGTACGCACAAAAATGCAGTCAAGTTAGACGGCTCTTTTTCTTTACAGAATATTTGTCAGATGTTTGGCACTCAATATGAGGCACACTGTTTTTTGGTTGCTATTTTAAGTTAAAAGTTAAAAGAATTTAAGGAGAAGTTTTCCTAAGTTTGGCAGTTTAATTGTGCCACTGTTATTAACTTCACATGGTTTTAGAGAACTATGCAGTGATTGATTTTTAAGATTATAAAAATAATCTCTTTATTTTTTCATTGTTTGAGTAACGAGAAGTATTTTACAATTACAATACACCAATAAATACATGACAAGTGTTTTCAGGTTCTCAAGTTGAGCCTCTTTAAAATAAAGGAAAACAAGGATTTTTACTGTTTCATTCTGCCATCAAATACAGGGCACACATGTTTTCAGAAGGCCTACATATTGCCTCTTCCCTAGACACATATCAAGAAGTTTGTGAGAAATTACTTGGTATCCCAATCACGCAAGGGCCATTGTTTTTGGACTATAGGATTCATACATTTCAAGGAGCAAATGCCGGATTTGTACGCAAAATAATTCAGTCAAGTCAGACGGCTCTTTTTCTTTACAGATTATTTGTCAGATGTTTGGCACTCAATATGAGGCACACTGTTTGTTTTTTTGCTATTTTGAGTTAAAAGTTAAAAGAATTTAAGGAGAATTTTTCCTATTAGTTTGGCAGTTAATTGTGCCACTGTTATTAACTTCACATGGTTTTAGAGAACTATGCAGTGATTGATTTTTAAGATTATAAAAATAATCCCTTTACTTTTTCATTGTTTGAGTAACGAAAAGTATTTTACAATTACAATACACCAATAAATACGTGACAAGTGTTTTCAGGTTCTCAAGTTGAGCCTCTTTAAAATAAAGGAAAACAAGGATTTTTACTGTTTCATTCTGCTATCAAATACAGGGCACACATAATCGTGCTTTTTGTATTATGTGTCCAATCTTTCTCAAACTCTCACTGATCTGTTTTTCTGACGTTTCTGCTTTCATACAAAGGAACAAGATATAAGGGTGGACTTGCCCTTTAAATTCATTTTTTAACACACATTGTTGCCTTATGGATATCTGTATCATACAAGTTCACGAACAATAAAAGATGAGTCTTTTGATATTGCACTTATCTTTTATATTCATAACCAATAATATAAATCATGCAGGGAGGTATACAATGTACATGTGGCAACAGTGTGGTTAAATGGACATGGGAAGCATCATGATGGTGCTTTATTTTGGAGCACCATGTTTCCAGAACCCTAAAGGACGCCATATAAACAAGACAGAACACAGTTGTAATAAACTTGATGAATAAAAAAGTTAATATGCCAATCCAAACAGTCAAATTTTGAATTTGTAGTTCTTTTTTGTTTAAGCTAGCTGATGTAAGAAAATATATGTTAGAGAGTCATTTCACTGGTCCCTGGGAGTTAGATAACAAGTGTGATATGCGACATATAGTGCAATGAAACTGGGAATGGCTAGATTTTCACAATGTGATTAATGGTGTGTGTTTTGGGACATTGGAACTGGGGTCAGCATGTACGTACTACATAATAGCAATACATTTGTATGTGCTATGGTACATTTAAAGTGAAAACATGCATGGTTTCTCATGTGATAAATGTGACATTGGAACTGGGGTCATCTACTACACACATGAAATACACATACAAATCATGTGTGTGTAATATGGTGCATTGAGAATGGGAACATGTACGGTTTCTCATGTGATAAATGGTGTGTGTTTGGGACATTGGAACAGGGCTCATATACTGCATACTTGCAATACATTTGTGTGTGTTATTTTACATTGGAAGTGGGAACACGCACAGTTTCTCGTGTGATAAATGGTGTGTGTTTAGGACATTGGAACAGGGGTCATCTACTGCATACTTGCAAAATATTTGTGTGTGTTATGGTAATTGGAAGTGGGGTATGCACGGTTTCTGGTGTGTTTAGGACATTGGAACAGGGCTCATGTACTGCATACTTGCAAAAAATTTGTGTGTGTTATGGTACATTGGAAGTGGGGTATGCACGGTTTCTGGTGTGTTTAGGACATCGGAACTGGGGTCGTGTACTACAAACTTGCAATACATGTGTTATGGTACATTGGAAGTGGGAGCATGCATGCACGGTTTCTCGTGTGATAAATGGTGTGTGTTTAGTACATTGAAACTGGGGTCACGTACAACGTACTTGCAATATACATTTGTGTGTGTGTTATGGTACATTGGAAGAGGGAACAGGCACAGTTTCTCAAATGGTGTGTGTTTAGGACATTGGAACTGGGGTCATATGTACAACATACTTGCAATATACATTTGTGTGTGTGTTATGGTACATTGGAAGAGGGAACAGGCACAGTTTCTCAAATGGTGTGTGTTTAGGACATTGGAACTGGGGTCATATGTACAACATACTTGCAATATACACTTGTGTGTGTGTTATGGTACATTGGAAGAGGGAACAGGCACAGTTTCTCAAATGGTGTGTGTTTAGGACATTGGAACTGGGGTCATATGTACAATATACTTGCAATATACATTTGCGTGTGTTGTGGTGTATTGAAACTGGGAACATGCATGTTCACTCATTTGACATCATGAGAGATTGTGTGTCCTCTGATCCAATGCAAACAGTCAAATTTAGAATATCTTGTTTCTTTCATGAAAGTCTCCTGATAACATTTTCTAATCGTATTTTAAAACTATTTTTGTCATTTTGGTTGACTTAGATGGTCATCTGAGTGTTCTGACAAATATCCCCATTTCCCTGGATATACTCAGATTCCCCACTTTCCACCCTATACCTGTATGTGTGTGTATGCGTGTGTGTGTGTGTGTGTGTGTGTGTGTGTGGGTGGGTGCGTGTGTGTTGTGTGTATGCGTGCGTGTGTGCGTGTGTTTTTGTCTGTTTGGCTAATTGGATAATTGAAAAAACTGGCTGTCTTTGTTCAAAACATTATTTTATTCCTAACCTAGCAACTTGGCGCAAGTGAGATATGGCAGTCTTGTAAAGATTGTCTGATGTTCGGTCATGCATGCAGAGATTCAAATGAAAATGTTACCTAAATGTACCGGGAGGATAACTCTATCAAGACATATCATGAAACTCATGATTAAATATTCATACTTCAAACAATACAACTTTTAAAAAGTGGGATATTTTTTCTGACTCACTCTGTATGTCCTCTGGTATCCGCACCTCCTGTATTTAAAACTGCGTTGTACATTTCGAGATGCCGCCGTGAGGGGCCCGCACGGGCAATATTCATTTTAGATGGCCCCCGGACGGCAGACGCCTGTTGTTGTGCATATCACCCAGGGCTCTTGAGGGGCTGTGAGGGTGCCGTAGGGTACACGTAAGGAACCCTTGAGCACCGCAAGGCGCCCGTAAAGATTTTTCATGAAAATTGACCCCCAAAATCGTGAGGGGCCCGTTCGGGCACCGTACGGAGCCCGCATGGGACCCGTAAGGTGCCCTACTGGCCCTTTACTAGCCTATAATCTAGGCGGAGTGCCGAGCTTTTTTCTTTGCTGCTAGACTAACCTTAAGCAGAACGTCTGATACGGCGAGACTACGAATCGTGAGCCGCGCACCGCCTATACTCACTGGTCTAGCTGAGAGGTTTTTTCGTACGAAAAACTGCCACGGATTCATGGTCGATAATAAAAAAAACAACGACTAAAGCTAGACCAGTGATTATAGGCGGTGAGCCGCTTCGCGACTCACGGTTCGTAGTCTCGCCGTATCAGACGTTCTTGCTTAGGGTTAGTCTAGCAGCAAAGAAAAAAGCTCGGCACTCCGCCTAGATTATAGGCTAGCCCTTTACGGGCTTTCTACGGCCTAACGGTCAGATAAAAACGCCGGGAGAATTGGGAGCAGCCAACTCAGCACGACGGCTCCCGTACGGTTAAAAAAAACTGTCCCTACGCCCGTAGGAACTTTACGGCAACCGGCCGGACATCGGCCGAAAATTCCCAAAATGTCTGTTTTTACTCGCCGTACGGGCCCTGGAGTGTATATGTGAAAGCCCCATTAAGCGTCATACTCTGCAGTTGGCTGTGGTAGTCTGAATATTCATTTGCAAGCGTTGCGAGCGAGTAAAAATTGAAGATGTGTGAGGTCGCAGTGCGAAAAATTAATGGGGTTATCACACTTTTTCATAACGGAAGACTAACAAGATTTTTGATAAGGAACATAATTATACCATATATAAATGTGAGCAAGCGTAGCGAGCGTGCTATGGGGGAAAGCGCTTTAAATTAGGGACACGTTTACTGATGAGAGGAAAAGGTGACACTTATCGATAGGGATTAGACACTTATTAGAAAAGAAAGGTAGCACGTGTCAAATTACTAAGGGTAATTAACACAATTGAAAATGGGGCACTACTACACCTTAAAAAGGGCACTCACCAGGGATGACAAAAGGCATTAATGCGAATGGGAAAATGGACATTTGTCAGATTTTGAAAGGTGCATTTATAAAAAGTAAAAAGGGGCTAGGTTTGATTCAAATGATTTAAATGATTTTATTTCTCATGCAAAACATAATACAAGAATAATTATATCACAACAAATATGCAATGAAAAATATTAGAGAGTAAAAGGGACACGAATCATTGGAAATTATCAGAGGTGAAAAGGGGCACTAATCGCACCTGAGAAGGGACACTGACCAGATATGAAAAGGGGCACTTATGAGAATGAAAAAAGGGGCACTTATAATAAAGGAAAATGTGCATTTATTGAATGAAAAGGGGCACCGATCACATTTGAATAGGGGCACTTATCAGAGAAGAAAAGGAGTAGTTATAAAAAGGAGAAGGGGCACTCTGTTTTAATGAAAAGTGCATTTATTAGAAAGGTAAAGGGGCACTTGTCAAAGTAAAACGAGCATCTCTCATATTTGAATAGGGGCAATTATCGGACGTGAAAGAAGCACTAGTCTTATCTGAAATGAAAAGGAGCAACTTCTTTTTACCTGAAAGGGGTCATTCACCAGAGCTGAAAAGAGGCATTTATGAGAAGGAGAAGGGGCTCTTTGTTTTAATGGGGGAACTAACCATGAGGAAAAGGGGCACATGTGATAATAAAAATATGCGCTTCTCTAAGTTAAAAAAGGGTAGCTAAAAAGGGAAAGGGCACTTCTTACAAAGGAAATGGGTCACTTGACAAAGTAAAAGGGGCATCTCTCAAATGTTAATAGGGCAAATATCAGAGGTGAAGGGGGCACTTATTACAAGTGAAAAGGCGCACGTATCGTACCTGAAAAGAGGCACTTACTTGAGATTAAAAGAGGCACGCAGCATGAGTAGTAAACAGAGCCGTGGAAAAATGTAAACAACACAAGTTCGTATAGTCGTACGATGAGCGATTGAAACAACGAAGTCTGACGGATCTTTGGTCGAAGAGCACACCTGTCAGCACTGGCGTCCTGGTAGGGGGGAGCTAGGGGGGGGGGGGGGCCATCCCCCAAATAAAATTGAACCATGACTTATTTTCAATTCCATATACAAGTGATATATAAATGTTCGTGATATCACATGATTTTCAACAAAATGCGTTTTCTCCATTTCTGTTGCAAACTGACACATTCCCGAATAGCCAGGAAGAGCATATGTTTTTGTATAATCACTAAGGGGCCTTATAGTGGCCACTAACAGTAACACTTGTAAAAAAATCCTTTTCAGAAGCTACTGTGACAAGCACTGCCGGGATATAACATGCTACCCACCCCCTGCTGGAAAGAACACACTCATTCACAGTGTGAACACACTTATGTTTGATCCTATGTTTGACCTCTTGTATGTATGTTTGATCTCACTCTTATCTTATTTTTTATTATTATATATGCATGATTTACTGAATAAAGAACAGATGTATAAGTTGTGTGTTTATTATAAGTTTTGGTAAATAATTGTTTAGTCAGAATATGGTGCGCTTAGAGACACCAGTATTAAGCGCCTTATAAATATTGTGTATTATTATTATTATTCACACTGTGAAGGGAGCCTTTTCACAGTGTGGACACTGTCACAATGTGGTAAACCACACAGTATTCACATTGTGAAATTCGATTTCACAGTGTGAATGTACCCGCTCACAGTGTGAAAATGATTTCACAGTGTGACCAAACTGTGATAAATAGATTTTCACAGTGTGAATACCTTACGACATACATTTCACGGTGTGAACAGTAAATTTCTCAGTGTGGCCACTCTGTGAAAAATACTTCACATTGTGAAAAAATAGAATTCACAGTGTGGCCGCCCTTTGGAATACTCGTGTTTTGGATCGAGGCCAATCAAGTTTCCGTGATAACAGACGAATATGTACAACTACATGTTGACGGATGAGAACATAATCGGAATGGCGGACATGGCCTGGTGAAGTTTCCCAACCAACGGCTAGGATAGCTATCAGGCGAGGGTGCTGCCGGGCTGCTGCAGGGCTGTCATTGAATGGTGAGTATCATCTTTGTTACTTCGCTCAGGGAAACGCTATGAAGACACTTTTTCAAACATTTTTGGACATTATAATTGAGCATGTTAAACACACAAACTGTTAAGTAGTGTATATCGGCCATTTTAGGCTATGGACTAGACCCTAGGTCTAGAAATAAATCAGGTAAGAAATAAATGTTGGTACAATTTATTTCATGTTTTCTGTCGGCAAAAAAAAACAGTCTCACGAAAATGCATAAAAATAAGATATAGTCTAGGCCTACATGTAGGTCACTAGAAATGACATATATTCAATAATAATGTCTAAAAATGTATGAAAATGTGTCTTCCTAGCGTTTCCTTGAGCTAGGCGTAGTATGAATAATGTTTGATCGTGAACTGTGTCGTACTACAACTTTTACACTCGATCTGCGTAGAGTTGCGAAGTGTGGCGTACGGAGTACGTCAAATTTAGGCTGCATATGTTTGATTATTTTATTTAAATCTGTAAATGTGCTTTTCTTTTCAGTAATACTTCACATTTTTTTTCCGTTCCACAGTTCCTTACATGAGGTTCGGACAAACTTGACCCAAGTGCAGCTGGAAAATGCTGGAGCTACACCAGCAATCCTGGTCACGTGCTGTTCTTGCACTCTTTGGTATGCTCTTTACCTATGAGGAGATGGCAGACAGCATAGTTTCAGCATTCAGATTAAAGGAGGAGAATAAGGGAAGCAGTAGCTTGACCAAGACAAGGTGGATGCCATCATTGGTGTGGCATTTTACTATAAAATATACTGACAGTGCCACTTGGCTCATAATACTAACAATGCTAATGGGAGATTGCTTTTGATTTTGATAATAAATTGCTGAATGTATGTCGTTTTGAAAGTTTTCTTTTTTTAATTTAGTTGATTTCAGTCTTTGACTAATTATATGTAGACCAAAATATGAAACTATAACCGTTAATATGGTATCTAAAGCAATATTTTCTCATAATCGAGGCAACACAGCATATTTATTTGCAAATTTATGATTTACGAACCTACCAGGTATACTTTTACTCAAGCATATCTTTAACAACTGTTTACAATGTACGTTAGATTAGGCGGCATCTTGTTTACACAAAAGCGAATAACTTGTAATGTCCGGGAGGGCAAAATTTCATTTTTAGAAAACATTTGCTTTAGGATATTCTTTTCAGGTAATGTAGAGTGGATATGCAGCTTTTTACATATTTTGTATTCATCACCTATCATTGTTAATGATTACACGTTCATGCTAGCAGTTGAATTAGAAGTTGTAACATTTCTCTCATTTTTTTAAATATTTGTTTTCATGATAGAATATGCTTTGGGAAGATTGCTAGGAGTGACCTCCGCAGAAATAAGAGGAAGATGGGCCAACAACTGAAGGACACCAGGGTAGCACGCAAGAGAAAACCTGTCAAATGATCATACAGCCTCCAAGGGCAACTTCCTGAGACTGGAAACTGTTAAATATCTTGGTGTTCACCTCAAGAGCAACCTGAATTGGACAGATCACACAGACAACAACAAAGAAAGCCAGCTCTGTCGGTGCATTTTTGCTGCGGAACATGAGGCCTTGCCCAAGATGGACGAAAGCATTGTGCTTCTTGGCTCTTGTTTGCCCAATCCTGGAGTATGCGTGCACAGTGCGGGATCCTCACACCCAGGACAACATACACAGGCTGGAAATGGTACAGCTCCGCAACGCCCAGTTTGTCACTGGAGATTACCATCATACCAGCAGCATCGCACCAATGCTGCAACATCTTTAATAAATGGCCATCTCTCCGAGAACGCAGGGCACGGTTTAAGATTTTTTTAAAAATACTTTTAAACGTGATAAATATTATACCCATCCTGTTATTCCTGTCTTGTTTTTTTTTCTTCTTGTTTTTCTCTTATGTTTACCTTGATTCTTTGTGTGATTTATGTTATCGGTTTTACAGTTTTACTCGTATGCTTGTTGTCGTTTTAGTTGAATATCTGCAATTAACTGTCTTATTGTTTGTTTGTTTTGTACATTAATTTGTTAGATATTTATTTTTTGTAACTACATGTACATAATCATTGCCTTACTTCTTGTATTTGCAACGTTTTACATATTATTGTATAATTCACTGTATACTTATTGTTATTTTTATGTTTGTGGACCCCTTTGAAAATCAGCTGTGCTGAAAGGGCCGTCCACCCTATGAGAGGAAATAAATAAATAAATAAATAAAATAAAATAAAAGATGGTGATGGTGTACGGAACTGTCAACTTGCACTCAGATTTGCTCAAAATCTACCTTCTATCGGTGTTAACATCCTATCATGGTCATACCCAGTAATTCAAAATACAATTTACAAGGACTCTCGTATACCAGAAGTCATTCTTCCCTGATTCCATCATGCTTTGGAAGTTGCTACCTGCTGGATTTGTCAACTGTACTTTCGCTTAAGCTTTTAAGCAAGCGGTACAAAATGTCCATCTCCGTTAGAAGGGGAAGAAGGATTTTTAACTGCACATAGAATATTATAGAAAGTTTTAAATTTGCACTGTATATTCGCGACACCAGACCTGACGTACATGATACACCATACGGTGGACTGAAGTGATATCTCAAGATCTGGGGGATGATAATTCGGGCTTTAACAAATTGTGTGATAGTGGAGGTATTATTTTTGCCTGCACAATCGGAAGTTCCATCTAGTTATATTATCCTAACATCAGTATATTATCGCTAGAACAAAAAATTCATAAGTTACTTATGTAGTTTAGGAAGTTATTAGGAAGTACATATATTTTTGTATGCAATTCTGCTTTTTTGCTGTGCCACCGTACATGTATATAGAGTGTATGGTTATTTATTTGTAAAAAGATGAGCAAAATCTTTTTTTTCTCATCTTCAGGTATTTATTAGTATTAGTTGTAGAGATTTATGTAGCCATAACAGTAAAACGTGTCTGCCTAAAATAGATATGTTTTCAATTTTTTGTCAAGATGTATCGACAGAGATATTTTGAAACTTTTTATCGTTTTAATAGGTTTATGAAGAACCTGTATGTTGCAAAGATTTTCTGATACATTGCAATTGCCAAAGTTACATATCATGTGTGGATATTTTATACTTGGAAAATGTGACTAGCCATATTAATGTATCTTCATAAATTTAATACACCTACAGAAATGTTTAAGAGATATTGCCAGAGATGCTCTAAAACTATTTCTGTTACTGATGTAACATGCTATTAAATGTGCTTTTATTATGTTTTACGATTGTCTTTACACCTTTAAAATACATTTTCAGGGAAATATTGATGATTATGTGCTAATTTTTTGCCGTCACTGTAATTTATGCCTCGATGTTATACAGTGGAACCTCTATAACTCTATTTCACAAGTCCACGTTTTTCTGTAATTCATTGTTTTAAACCTTAGTACAATGAGATATCTGATATAAAGACTACGTCAATTCAGTGGACACCAATGTGCTCATTATAATGAGGTTTCACTGTAGATTAGCAAGTTCTGTTTTCAGAAGTATCTCTACTATCTAATTTAAACTGTTTGGATTCATTTTTCTTTGTTTTCACTCTGGTTCACATCATGTTGGCATTCACCGAGTAAAATTTGTTTATCTGTAAGTATACTAATCTGCAATCTTTGTATACTTAAAAGGATGTATCCTTTTAGCGATAAGTACATCAATATAAGCTTTTGAAAGACTTTGTAAGTTACCTCATAAAGGCTATAACATTTATATGTTTAGATTACTGTATTATTTTCAGATGTTTCGGGGGTATATTTCTATTTAAGTTGAGTTTAAATGTGAGACATGGATTATAAACCTTTTCTCCTTCGTATTTATACGTACTAAGCTCTACACGACTACATTTTCATAGTTTGTAACATTTCACATAGAATTAAGAAACTAAACTTGTATCACAGTGTGGTGGGCGTTTCACAGTGTGGTAATCTCATACAATATAATGTGTCACAATGTGAAAACGCCCCAATTTAACAATGTGGGCGTTTCACAGTGTGTTTGGTGTTTCACAGTGTGGTGGGCATTTCACTACGTGAGTGTTCACAATGTTAAATTAGGGCGTTTTCACATTATGGTCGCTTCATTTTACAGTGTAGTTCACAGTGTGGATATATACACTGAAACGACGCGACCACAATGTGAAAACGCCCCAATTTAACATTGTGGGCGTTACACAGTGTGGGGGGCATTTCACTGATTGAGTTTACACAATGTTAAATTGGGGCGTTTTCACAGTGTGATTCACACTGTGTTTCACACTGTGAAAGAGTGTGAATGAGTGTTGTGGTCTGTTCGTTTCACAGTGTGGTTTACTACAAATTCACACTGTGAACCACACTGTGAAACGACGCGACCACAATGTGAAAACGCCCCAATTTAACATTGTGGCGCACACTGTGATTCACAATGTGAAACACAGTGTGATTCAGGCTGTGTTTCACACTGTGAATGAGTGTGAATGAGTGTGTTCTTTCCAGCAGGGAAGGCCAACTTGTAAATGCAGTCTCAAATATATATTGAGTCATAAAACGACTGTAGATGTAAAATTAGTCTGTTTTGTTACGGTATACGTATTTCCGATATGCACCGATTGTAACTTAGCAGTTACGACAAATCTCCCATTTTGAATTGAAGCACATTTCCAATAATTTTGTCACCGTCCATTAGATATTCTACCAAACTATGTACGTCTATTTATTGACCTATTGCTTCCAATACCTTTTATGTATATAGGCGTGAAGAAAATGGTCTAGGAACGTGAGACGTAGCTGTACTTTACAAGTTCGTTACTAGACCATTTTCTTCACGCCTACATATTCTGGAACACCCGTTGTCATGTCAGAGTTGAGTATTCTCGCACTGTTATATATATATATATATAAGTTTTTAAATTTACATACGATATGATTTTCAATACCTGTTTCATAACGTTCATCATTTCCCGTCATTTTGCGTATACGATGAACTTTATATTTTCATAATCGTGATGCCCTCATATATTTTGATGTGTACGATCTACAATGAATTCCCTTCCCTAGCATGCTAGGTAGTGTCGAAAGGTTTTCACAGGTAACAAAAGCAGAAATAGAAATTGTCCCTCTTGTTAATATTTGTTCTCTCGTTTCCGTCAACTATCGTGTTCAATGTAGAAAGTAATATTATTTTAAGCCCGTCTCAATGAAATCATATATTACTTTTAAATATCAAAATGATTAAACAAATGTAATGTTATCTTTCATGGAATCCCCTGAGGTGAGAAAATAATTGATTTTATTGTAAAGAGAGCGAAATATGGAGACAAATTGAACAATTTCATATTCCTGATAGTTTGTATAATTTGTTGTTATTTCTTGATCATCATTAGATGGTGGAGACCCGACTCCATGCGGGAAGGTCATCATTCTGGACGCGGACCAACCCACTGCCCAAATCACAGACGAGCGTTACCGTCTCGGAGGGACTGAAGACGATGCCACAAACGAATGCCTTTGGTATTTCCGCGGTCCACCCGGTACGACCATTCGGCTGGACATAGTGGCTTTGGAGCCCATGACTGAACCCTTCGTCGTCTATGACGGACTCGGGATTGACACTGATAACGAGCAAGGCATCCAACTCGGTGGACGTCACGGTAACAGTTTCATATCAAGTGGTCGTGGACTCACGTGTAAACTACCCACAACATTAGACGACATCCACCAAGAGACTTCGGTGACCATGCAAGCAACTCTACAAGGTACTACACTTTGGGTCATATTGCTAATATGTTTATAAAAGGATGGTTAAAATCCTAATGAAAATAATAATAACAGAATAAAAGAATTTTGTTGGGGTTTATTCGGTATTTGTCGTATTTGGAAGTGTCGTAGTAGAGTGATTTGGCAAAGTCCTTTGGCAAGACATTAATCTACATTTGCCACTCACTACCCAAGAGAGAAATGGGGACCCGGTAGGATGACGAAAGCATTCGTGTTAGTAATTGCCTATGTCCTCACGGTGACCATATGGTAGGAATACTCCCCAGGGAGTGGAGATGGTGCACATTGTGCGGGAATGAATCCGACGACAGGGGTAATAATATCTGTAAAGCGCTTAAAGGTTGTATTCCGTATTAAGCCATAATACAGACGCTCACGATGCTAAGCAAACTACAGTGACTTTGCATCCTACTGGGTAGGCCTATCCGTTAAACATCTGGGTGAAGAGAAGCAATGTAGACGAAATACCTTGCTTAAGGACATGACTGCCGTGCCGGGGATCAAACCAACGACTTTTGCATCTCCTGTCAAGTATTTTTACTCGACTATACAGTGCGTCCCAGAAAAAACAAAACCGAGATTTATCGATGTTTTATCATAACCTGGTCACATTTATAATTAATAAATGACACATATTTGGAAAGCTTAGATCCTCCTCTTTCATTTGATGCAACTCATATTATGATGCATATTTCACGCATGAGTGATTAAAATAAATTTGAAGAGAGGAAACCAAAAAGTCATTTGGCGAACGGTATCTGAATTTCAAAGAAAAAATCCCATTTCCAAAAAGTTGAGTTTCTGTCCTTTTATATGACACCTCAATCAGGAAAAATGAGGAAGGAATAACAAAGTTGTGTTTGTTTAAAGTAGTGCTTACATTTCCATAATTTTATTAAACGAATTCGTTTTCACTGGCTTCCAGCCGTAGCAACAAAGTGAATTAACAAAAGACTTAACTCCGTTTCGTTGACAAACAGCCTTCGACGAAAGACTTCATGCGTGGCTGTTTGTCGACGAAACGGATATAAGTCTTTTGTCAATTCTGCTTGCTGCTACGGCAGGAAGCCAGTGAAAACGAAAGCGTTTGATGAAATTATGGAAATGCAAGCACTACTTTAAACAAACATAACTTTGTCATTCCGACCGACCGATTAGCAGCCTGCTCGGTCGGTGATGGAATTTGGGCATCGCCCAACGATTTTTGGAGAAGTCGAGCAGGCTGTAGAGCCCCAGCGAGCGTTCGCCGTCGAGAGATTTAGGTCAAAAATCACTGTCGCTAGATCAAAGGCTGTTGACCGATTTTGAAATCGCCGTCCAGTGACTGACTTTTAACTCCGCGCTAAAACTTCAGCGGCGACCGAGCGATGCCCTAAAAACAAGCGGTGCGGGCGGCCGACGCTCGGTGCCCGGCGAAATTGGTTAATAACTCGCAGCCCGGCCGCCGAGCAGGCCACTTTTTGGGGGTGATGACCATACCTTTAAGGCTCGTTCAGATATGACTCGGCAAAAGCGCGGCGGTTGTTTATGATGACGTGTAGTGTAATACACTTCAAATTTCTGTATTGTATAACTCATAGCTTCGTGAATACGTGGAAGTCATTTGTTGCCCGCAGTCGCCATTCATTTTAAGCGTTGGTCACAACCCACCGTGCGTATTTTTTAGTCCGTACGGTTTTTGGGGAGGCCACGGCCGCCACGTTTTTCTGAAAACGTAGGGAAGGAGTGTCAAAGGCATGGGGGAGTACCGGCAACGCACGTCACACGCACTGGAGGTGAATCGGTAGCCCGACCGCAGCCCGAACGTAGTCTAGTTCTGGACCCTATATTGATTTTTGTTATTCGCCGACTATATGCGTTAAGCCGAGTGATGGCGCGATACTTAGTGACTGCGATATCCCCGAGAACCGCGCTAGAACAGGCCCTATTCTAGCGCGGTTCTCGGGGATATCGCAGTCACTAAGGATCGCGCCATCACTCGCGGCTTAACGCTTATGGTCGGCGAATAACAAAAATCAATATAGGGTCCAGAACTAGACTACCCGAACGCAGTGAAAGTTCCTCGTGCACTAAAAGTGCTACGGTGTGTCTGCGTGCTCCCAAATCCGTACGGACGCGGTATTCCCCACGTACGGATCCCCACATTTTGCCCACGTTTTTGCACGTAGACAGCACGCACTTGCAAGTACGGCCGGTTGTGACCACCGCATAAGCCACGGTCTTATCCGACCCACGTAGGCGTAGCGCACACGGCAGTAAATTTTCACACGTGGCCCTTTTTTTCTACGTGAGTAAATTCTACCTCGGAGTGGGTATAGTACTTGGGTGGAATCGCCATCGCTTTTCCAGCGATAGTTAAACGAAGACTGATGCACAAATCCTATGCTGTTGCTTATATACCCTGCACAAAACGAAAAATTCGTAAGTTCTGTCCACGTACCCCCCCCCCCCACGTGCAACCAACGAACAATCTACTCACTAGCCACACGGTAGCCGCGACAAATCATCGCAGACCAAAAATTGTGCATGTCCAATTTTTCTCCACGTAGAAAAATGAAGGCTACGCGAAGGTCAGGTAACTTGAAATTACTTGCGTACACGCGGGCCACCCGCGGAGGGCCACGTACGTACCATCCCAAAATCTCTACGTGGACACCTCGCTCGCTACGCCTACGCGAGTCGGATGAGACCATGGCTTGTTAACACCAGGCGGGTAGCCACGGGGGGCACGTGCCCCCCTAAAATTTCCAGGATCGGTTGAAAGATTGTAGACTCCTTTTTTTGACCTCGATCGATTACATGTATGTGCCCCCCCAAATATCAAACTCTGGCTACGTGCCTGGTTAACACGTTAAAAATTCCAATGGCTTTTTGGCGATGGTTTACCACACCGTATCTGAACAAGCCTTTAGGGCCTTTAGTGATAAAGATTATTTTCGTTACCTGAATTTAACCAATTTAAAATACTGTAAAGGATCGAAGAGCAGTATATCAGCTATCTTTAATTTGTCAATAATTATAATGTGGATCCAACAAGGTTGCGTGTAGCACACTGCACCGCACTGATCTCTTTGTAATGTAATAACGACGATCATCTGAATTATTTTGATTGCCGACTGACTTAGACATCTGATTAAATTCATAATATTATGAATTAGGTTTCTCAGGGGCCCCGTCTTATAAAGAGTTGCGATCAATCTAAATCAATCGCAAGTCCTCCAATCAATCGCAAGTTTAATCGCAACTGTTTATAAGACAGGAACCAGGGCCCCGTCTTATAAAGAGTTGATATTAATCGCAACTTTTTTGTAATTGAAATCAATCACAGCTATGTACATAAAAGATAGGAGACTGCAACTTGCGCATGATTTGAATCGATCGCAACTCTTTATGAGACGGGGCCCAAGTCTTTGTAATAGACCTGTATAGCGAGTAATGTTTTGTATCGTATAAAATCAGGCACGAATTGTTATCCCACATTAGATGCCTAGAATGTTATTAAACACTGCTTTGTGGTTTTCTCCTTGACTATGGATGCCCATTCACTCATCTTTCCATGCAGGTGAGTTGTCAATCGAAGGAGCCATTCCAGGAGAGTGCGGAGGAACTATCAATCTCGACCAGACTTATCCGATATCTCACTTCAACGTCACCAACTCCTATCCATCTGGTGTGTCTGCCTCCTGTAACTGGTACATCAATAGTCCGCCCAACACTATGATTGTGGTGGAGTTCTATGATTGGCAATTAATTGATGACAACGATTATCTGAGTATATATGATTCAAGAGGAAGACAAATTTTCTATGCTTATGGAAAACTCCAACAAGCCCCACACCCAGTTATATCTGATTCCAGTGCCCGTATCTATTTCAACGCTTACTACAATAATGATGTGTCGGATTCCTATTTCGGCGTGAAAGTCAGCTACATAGGTGAATACTTTTATAATTCGTGTTCCATGATGTTCCAATAACAGGAAGCTGGTCCCGATTAAACTGGATAATGATATGAGCAAGCAAAGCGAATGAGCAGTTTTAGAAAGTCGGTTATCAGAATAAGCCCAATATAACATAGCACGCCAATTTTCTTTCAGATTTATGAACCTATTTAGGTTTTTAGAAATTTGAGATATCGACAAGAAATAAGAGATTACTTGAAACTTCAAACTCTCGAATTTATATAATTGCCGACCATCGCCGTAGCCCAACATTATTCCCCTGCCTATTTTGCGCCAATGCTAAAAATATGCTAAAAGAGGAAGTGTATGACTTTGTCCCAAATCGGCGCTGATACATATACATCCAAGCTAATGTAGATTTCATATCAATATAAACGATTAGATAGCATCCGCTTTGCAAGGAAGAGCATTACCAACGTATTATTGCAGCAAGCGACATGCAACATTTCTTATCTCTTATGTCTCTTTCGTGTTTCGTATCTTTTTCATACTATATAGATGGACATAAAAATGCCAGCGTCCTCCTATCATCCGGTGGGGTCATTGAACTGAATGAAAATACGACATCGCTGACCGTTCAGCCTATGTATTTCACTTCTACATATTACGTTGAAAATATGAACAACTACTGGTTTGTTACTGGTCCAGTCGGAAGACGTTTAAAGGTCGATTTCCATAAGCTTAAAGCAGGACATTTCTCTGTCTACGATAGTTCTAACACAAGTGGAATAGTATCTCGTTTCTCGAGTCCATCTATCTTGCCTGAAGATAGGATTTTCTCTCAGAACTCAGGAACACTATACTTCCAATTTAGTGGAACCTATGGAGGAGTCGGCCTTCAATTTACAATAAGCATTACAGGTGAACATTGTTTAAGAGTGAAAATAGAATGAAATTAACAACATTATTCAACGAAACGGTCTCCCTTTAGAACTGAGGCCCTACTCATACTCACCTCGTTAGAGAGGCGTTCATACGAGCGTTCTGTGGAGACACAACCGTGACAGGCAGGGGCGGCGATCCCGGGGGGACGGGGGGACACGTCCCCCCTCGATTTTTGTAGGGGGGTGATCGTCCCCCCCGGAAAATTTAAAAAAGTGCCAAAAAATAATGTACAGCAAATACTGACTAAAGACTGCAAAACATTATTAGGCTTTGGAGGGCCCAAGAGTGCAGCGTTTAGACAAATAAAAATGCAAAAATCTTCTGGCTCGGGTGCTATGCTCCCTCGCATAATATTCTTCAAAATGTACAAGTAAATATTGTGGAAAAGTGAAGTGTGAAAAAAGTACATTGTTTGTTTTCATACTATAGTTTTGCTAAGGAATATAATTTTGTAATACAAACAAAAACTTCAAAACCTGTGAGGGGGTAGTCACTTTCGTCACCTTCACCCCTCTCATTCACTATGCTCACTCACTCAGGCTTGGGGCAGTCCCCCCCCCCCCCTCCCGATAAAATTCAAACGTGGTTTATTTCTAATTCGATACCAGTGACTAATTTACAAATGTTGCTGAAATGGCGTGATTTTCCCTGAGCTTCCGGGGGCTCTGCCCCCTGTACCCCACCAAGGGCCCTAAGGCGGGCAACTGGTTGCTCAGCTGACCATAATTAAATTCCTAAAACACCTGAGCTTCCGGGGGTTCCGCCCATGGACCCCACCAGGGCCCTAAGGGGCCACTGGATGCTCATTTGACCATATTCGAAAGCCTAAAACACTGAGCTTCCGGGGGCTCCGCTTCCGGTGGCTCCGCCCCACCAAGGGCCCTAAGGCGGCCCCTGGATGCTCATCTGATCGTAATTTAATGCCGAAAACCGCTGAGCTTCTGGGGGCTTCGCCCCTTGGACCCCACTCCGATTAGTGAACTGCATGCAAGTGTCACAAATAAGGTATCAATATATGCTCATCTGACCCTTATTAAATGCCTAAAAACTCTGAGCTTCATGGCCTTTGCCCCCGGAACCCACGCCAATTTACGCCCTACTTGCTTTGCTCTATCTGATCGCAAATACTTTAGCTCCCCCCCCCCCAACTCCCACTTTGAAAAACGTTCCGCGGGGCCTGCAAGTAACATGTAAGAGCGGTGATGATGCAGATTTCCCCCCCCCCCATAAAAAAACAAAAACATTTTTGCTCATTAGGTCACTCCTTCCTCGTTCCTCGCATTTCGTCCCCCCCCCGGTCATGAAAAGAAATCGCCGCCCCTGGTGACAGGAAGCGTATTTCTGGAAGACCACATCGAGCATTTGGTCTGAACCCGGCGCGCTAGAAGCAGTTTGAGATTGGGGGGGGGGGGGGGTGCAAACCTTCCAGGGGGCTCACCTTTCAGGGGCAGTGGCGTAATGAGCAAAAACGTGGGGGGGGGGGCAGAAGAAAATCTGCATCACAACCACTGTTACATGTTAAATAATATATGCAGGCCCCGCGGAACGTATTTCAAAGTGGAGTATCAACGATCAGGTAGAGTGTAGAGAGCGGAGCGAGAGGAGCATAAATTGGCGTAGGGTCCAGGGGCTTTCCCCCAGCGGGGGCAAGGGGCGGAGCCGAGGGTCAATGGGCGGAGCCCCCGGAAGCTCAGGGGTTTTAGGCATTCAATTACAGTCAGATGAGCATTCAGGAGCCCGTATTAGGGCCCCTGGTTGGGTCCAGGGCGCGGAGCCCCAGGAAGCTCGGGGGTTTTAGGCATTTAACTTCGGTCAGATGACCATATTTTATTACCTCATTTGTGACAATGGCAGGCCACTCATTCTTTCTTTCTCTCTTTTTTTCTTTTTCTCTTTAACATACTTTTTCCAAAAAAGTGAGAGGGGGGGGGGGATCCCCGATCTTGCCATTCTGAAGGCCTTGACATGAAGGCTTCTGAATAAACATATTTTCGACTGACTGTTAAGTGGGAATATGTAATTTTCCGAAAACGCATACAAAAGTATAATCTATTAAAAAGTGAGGAAAAATCCCTGAGAATTATGTTATTTTAGCAACATTTGTATTTCTCTGATAACGAATCGAACCACGTTTTAAATCTTAATTGGATGACGGCAACTGCCCCTCCCCCCCCCCCCCCATCAGTACGCCAGTGTTCAGGCTCTCATGTCTTCTCACCCCTATAATAGAAACACACACGCTTTCCCATCCTCTCACGATATTTCCAGGATATGCGCGTATCGCTATTATAAAATCCTCCATTGATAAATATAGGGGCATGCTTACTCTCCTTTTTAAAAAATGGAATATCATTTTTATGTGATTAAATTTAGGTTTCATTATCATTTATTTTCTGTTTGGTTAAAAACGTAGAAACTATTTTTACTCCTTTACTGCTGTTTTTTTTTTAAATAGGGGGCGTTTATTTATTTATTTATTTTTTATTTTATTTTATTATTATTATTATTATTTTTTTTTTTTTTTGGGGGGGTGGGCAAAAATGCGTTTTGCCCCCCCCCCCACTTATTTAATGAAATGCTTTCCACTTTAATACGATCGCTAAGACTTCCAAAAAATCAACCTGAGGCAATTTCAATATCCGTGTCCACCACCTGCTAAAATGTGCATGAAATTCTAACATGGGTCATCCAATGCGGTATTGAAATTGCCCTTGAGTTGATTTCTTGAAAATGTTCGCGATCATGTTCTTTTTTAGTAGTAAGATCGATGCATTGTTAATATGAACGTATTCAAACATTATATATTGCTCGCAAAATATCTTCATGACAATCTAAAAAAGAAATGTCTCAATAGTTTTTTCTTGACATTAAGCTTTAAGGTGCATTCATTTTGTTCAGGACCGTCGCCAGACTATTTGAATGGGGTAAATGGGATCAGACTTAGTTTGCCAACAAGGAAAAAAACGGATGGTGGAATTGCCCAAAGATTTTCACGTTTTTCCCTAACAAGCAAAGTGATTTTAGAAAAACGTCACCACGTCTTTTATTTTCCTATATCACGCCCCCCCCCCTCCCTTGTAGCGGCGCCCCTGATTTTTTCATGCAAAATATCTTTGCAGATGACTACCCAGTTGTGGGGCAACAGACATGTGGCGGTAGAGTAGAACTGGATCAATTTCAAGATAAGTTCATCTTCAACTCCCCGTACTACTACGGTCAGTCGGTTAGAGGAGAAGCAGATTGCTATTGGTATGTGACTAGTCCGGCAGGTAAACAGGTGCAGCTTGAATGGCTAGATATTGATACATCGGATGAGTACGTGAGGGTGTACGATCACCCATCATCTCAAAGTTACCCGGTATCTCTATTCCGAGGTGAATTTGATCCAGACCTGTCACCGTTCGTGTCTACTCGAGGAGGCATCGCGTTTATGCTAGACGACTACTCATCTAATACTAATGGAAGAGGGTTCCGAGCCAACGTCTCACTTTCAAGTAAAAATTTCGATTGTACACTATGATAATAATATGATGAAAACACCAAAGGCCACAATGACAATGATAATAAGAATGTTTATGATAAGGATTCACAAATCATCATCTTTTAAACAAAGTTTAACCATGCTTATTAAAAAGACAAACGAAGGCATTAGTTTTTCTTCATCAATCTACAGTGCCTCTCTCCACCCAAGAGCAGTATATTGTTATCCGGTATATATATCTATTCTTTGGATGCTTTAGCGTCTTAGGGCAGCTTGGCTAAAGCCAGAAAGATAGTAGAACTGTATGGATCGACGCCTAATGCTATAGTCACATTACCCAAAAGTAGCCTGCTCGGCGGCCGAGCGGCGAGTTTTTAACCAATTCTGCCCGGCGGCTGCCCGGCCACCGAGCGGCGGCCGCCCAGGCACCGCTCGTTTTTAGGGCATCGCTCGGTCGCCGCTGAAGTTTTAGCGCGGAGTTAAAATTTGGGCGGCGCCTGCTCACTTTTCACTCGCCGCCCAAAATACGCTCGGTGCCTGGGCGGTCGTAGCCTTTTGACAAGGCCTCGTGACTCTGGCTAAGCGGCTGAGATGAGTCTAGATCATGTACTGAGGTTTTCGCGATTAGTCTCTTTTTAGTCGCTCGGCGTCTATCAGACATGTGGCCTTGTTTAAAGGCTAGGGCGGTCGCCGACCGGGCACCGACCTGATTGCTGGGCGATGCCTAAATTCCAGCAGCGACCGAGCAGGCTACTGATCGGTCGGTCGCTGCTCTGATTTGTGACCATAGCTTTACGCATTCCCTGGTAAATCAACGTCGCTATTCGTATACATGTACTATGTATTATGATTGTTTACATTACATATTACATTGAAACGGTTCTCTTCTTGATCTAGATGGAACTTCGGTAGTGGGCCCAAGATCATGCGGGGGGACAATTAGGCTGAGCAAATCGATGCCAGACTTTACACTCAACTCCCCACACTACTACCAAACCTCGTCATATAAGTCTCAAACATATATAGGCTGCTACTGGTGTGTACATGCTCCCTCGGGACAGGAGGTTGAGCTGACATGGTTGGACATAGACTATAATACTTATCAAGTTATTGTCTATGACTACCCATCCTCTACCAACTACATAGTTTCAAGTATAAAAGGAGACATTGACGTGGATATATCACCTGTGGTTTCTTCACGTGGTGGATGGACAGTACATCACACTGACAGGTACTCTGGGGTGATGGGAAAAGGCTTCCTGGCAGAGTTCAGTCTGAGAGGTAAAGTAGGGGGCTCTCCGTTTGTAACGCCTACGAATTTCCAACAAGAACTCTTTACTGTCATCGGCTACTTTGTACATTCTTCCCTCCCCCCATCCAAAGAAATGCATCATTGACTACTTCACAGATGTATTTCTATCAGGGAATTTAATGGCATTGATTTGGGTGGTATGAAAATAATGTTGATGTCGGGTTTTCCCCGACGGGGGTGGTGGGAGGGGGGGGGGGGGGGGGTAGAAGTAAAAACATATTCCCCCAAATTTCTCTGTCGGGACTTATTTTCCAACTCAAATCCCACTCGAATCCCACGGCCCCCTCCCTCCCCTCCTCCCCATGCGCTGACGGTGGGAAATTCACATTTATGACACAGTAGGCCATGCTTGTAACGGAATCAAATTGAATACATAGGCCTTCATCTTTGCTAAGTGCCTCGTATGGCGCGCCATGTGCCCAATAACCCCGAAAAACATTGTTTATCGCCGATAAACAAGGTTTATCGAGCGAAAAACAAGGTTTATCGAGCGAAAAACAAGGTTTATCGAGCGATAAACCTTGTTTATCGTGAGAAACTCTTATATCGACTGATAAACACAGTTTCCCTCGATAAACAAGGTTTATCGACGATAAACAAGGTTTATCGATAAACAAGGTTTATCGAAAAACAAGGTTTATCGATAAACAAGGTTTATCGAAAAACAAGGTTGATCGAAAAACACGGTTATTCGTATTTCGTCAGGAGTGGGCGCTTTTTAAAGTTGCACCCAGCTCAGAGCACTGCTCCGCACGTGCGCTTTACACCGTAGAATATACCAACACCGTAACACTTGCTCGCGCTCATGACCACGATCGACATTTTCTAAGTGGAGGTATGGCGAAGTATTCTTAATTCCAGGCTTTTTTCCCAATTTTTGGAATGTTATGTTTATATATCTCTCTCTATAGCCCTCTCTCTCTTTCAAACTTTCTAGGTTTTCCCCTTCTCTTATCTCTCTCACTCTCCCCCTTTCTTTCTCTCTCTCTCTCTTTCTCCTACCCTCTCAATATAACCCTTCTGTCTTTCCCTCTCTTTCTTCTAATTCTCTCTTTCCCTTTCTCTTTCCTTTTTCTTTCTCTGCACTCCCTCTCTGCCTCCTCCCTTTTATCTATTTCCCCCGGTATGAGAAATAGGGTAGAGATAGATGGTTGGAGAGAGAGGAGAGATAAATGAGAGATAGAGGAGAGCTACTTGCGCCCTCTATGTAGCAAACAATGCCTAATCGGTGACCATTGGTCCCCCATTATCCTCTTTATCTTATATTAACTGATAGCTGATTTGATGAGATAACCACCTGTCCAGTGACCTTGCAGGGTGGTCTAATCCCTTCTGTAAACTAGAACAGATGAGCTTTAAAATGAGTTAGAGAATGCTCAGAACCTGACTAGAATGAACGGCATTTTGACATAGAAAAATAAAAATGGCAAGTTTAATAAATACCTAATTGTGTACTGAAAAGACCAAACTGGCAACGGGACGCATTTTGATCCTTGCAAATGCATAAAATGGTATGTTTGGCATTTAAGATTGCTCCCCCATAAAAAATTAAATTAAAAAAAAAAAAAAAAAAAAAAAAAAAATACAATAAAAATTGAATTAAAAAAAAAAAAAATATATAAAAAAAAAAAAAAAAATACGAGCGGCCCGAAAATGACGAGCGGGCGGTCGAGGACAACCAAATGATTTTTTTTGTTTGGCCTAACCATCCATCTATCCCCGCTCTACCTCTCCTCTATCTTCATCCATCTATCTTTAAAATATCTCTCCTCTATCTCTCCTCTCTCTCTCTCTCTCTCTCCATCTATATCCATCCATCTATCCCCGCTCTATCTCTCCTTTTCCCCTGCTCTATCTCTCCTCTATCTCTCATTTATCTCTCCTCTCTCTCCAACCATCTATCTCTACCCTATTTCTCATACCGGGGGAAATAGATAAAAGGGAGGAGGCAGAGAGGGAGTGCAGAGAAAGAAAAAGGAAAGAGAAAGGGAAAGAGAGAATTAGGAGAAAGAGAGGGGAAAGACAGAAGGGTTATATTGAGAGGGTAGGAGAAAGAGAGAGTGAGAGAAAGAAAGGGGGAGAGTGAGAGAGATAAGAGAAGGGGAAAACCTAGAAAGTTTGAAAGAGAAAGAGGGCTAGAGAGAGATATATAAACATAACATTTCAAAAATTGGGAAAAAAGCCTGGAATTAAGAATACTTCGCCATACCTCCACTCAGAAAATGTCGATCGTGGTCATGAGCGCGAGCAAGTGTTACGGTGTTGTATATTCTACGGTGTAAAGCGCACGTGCGGAGCAGTGCTCTGAGCTGGGTGCAACTTTAAAAAGCGCCCACTCCTGACGAAATACGAATAACCGTGTTTTTCGATAAACCTTGTTTATCGATAAACCTTGTTTATCGTCGATAACCTTGTTTATCGAGGGAAACTGTGTTTTATCAGTCGATATACAGAGTTTCTCACGATAAACAAGGTTTATCGCTCGATAAACCTTGTTTTTCGTCGATAAACCTTGTTTATCGGCGATAAACAATGTTTTTCGGGGTTATTAAACGATTCAGGTAGAGTGTAGCGAGCGTAAATTGGTGTAGGTCAGCGTTTTTAGGCATTAAATTACGGTCAGATAAGCATATTTAGATTATTTGTGACACCTTATTTGTGACACTGCAGACGAGTTCACTAATTGGCGCGGGGTCCAGGGGCAGAGCCCCCTGAAGCTCAGGGGTTTTAGGTATTTAATTACGGTCAGATAAGCATCCAGTAGCCCAGGGGGCAGAGCCCCCGGAAGCTCAGAGGTTTTTAGGTATTTAATTACGGTCAGATAAGCATCCAGGAGCCCTCTTTAAGGCCCTTGTTGGGGTCCAGGGGGCAGAGCGCCCGTAAACTCATGGGTTTTAGGCATTTAATTACGGTCAGACGAGCATCCAGGGGCCGCCTTAGGACCTTGGGGGGGGGGGGTCCAGGGGGCGGAACCCCTGTAAACTCATGAGTTTTTAGGCATTTAATTACGGCCATATTAGCATATGTTGATACCTCCTTTGTGACATTGGCGGGTCACTCATTTTTTTTCTCTCTCTTCCTTTATTTTTCTCTTTTACATACTTTTTTCAAAATCGTGAAGGGGGGCTCGAGCCCCCAAGACCCGACATTCTGCATGCCCTGACATGAATGCTTCTAAATAAGCATATTTTTTCGCCCGACTATAATTTTGGAATTTGTAATTTTCCAACAAACGCATAAAAAGGTACGATTTACCCCAAAAATACCGGAAAATCATGTCATTTCAGCAACATTTATAAATCACTGGTTTCAAATTAGAAATACCCCCCATCAGTACGCCAGTGTTTAGGGGCTCATGTCTTCTCACCTCTATAATAAATAACACACTCGCTTTCCCATCCTCTCACAATATTTCTACGATATGCGGGTATCGCTATTATAAAAACCTCGATTGATAAATATAGGGGCATGCGGAATGTATAGGAAATTTAAATCCCATTCTTTGAATGGAATATAATTTGTATGTGATTCAATTCAGGTTTTCTTATTTGTATGTTCTTTTTGTTTCAAAAATACAAACCATCTTTATTCCTTTACTGCTTTTTTTGTTAGGGGGGGGGGGCGCAAGTGCCCCCCCCCCCTCCCCACTTCCGGCGTCTATGCTACGAATTATTGTATTTCAAAAGTCAGAGTGCATAGGAATATATAAGGCCTACGTGTTTGCTAGGTAGGGCAATCCTTAATGTTTACCCGACCTAGCAACAACTTATGTAAGCAATTTGCGGTCTATCTATCGAGAAAAGTTTACCCACATGTATGTTATAAATATGTTCATTTCCTAGACACACCCTATTATTCGAGCGCGGCTTCATGCGGAGGTACGATTCCACTGACTCAGTCTTCACCACATGCTACCTTCTCCATCCCGTACTACTATCAGCCGTCTAGATCTAATGTTAGAATGGCCTGCTACTGGTATATTACAAGTCCTTCAGGAAAAACAGGTCCAACTGACAGTACTTGATCTTGAGACAAGAAGTTCTGAACATATATACATTTATGACCATCCGACTTCTACTGATATTAGTTACCAGGCATCTTACTTGTCTGGACGGCTGGAATCGCCTGCTACTATCTTGTCTTCACGGGGCGGAGTGCTAGTACGTTACTACGATTCCAGCAATGGTTATAACGGCCCAGGAATCCTGTTCGAAGCGAGGATTCTAGGTATGAACGGGAAATCCAACGTATAACATGTTACATTTTAGATGAGCTGGTAGAAAAAGTTAATCTGATAATACAAGAAAGATATGCGTGGTTGTTAGTTGAAGCAAATATGTTTCCTCCTCCTGACATCTCTTTTACCCTTTATGGTGCCTATGCAGGTGTTTCAATGGTATTTTCATCAAAAACATGTGGACGGGATGGAATCCCTCTGCTTTTAAATAATATAAGTCTTCCTTTGCAATTCATCCTTTTCCCCTTTTTGTGTATTCAACTTGATTAGTTCAGGCTAGGCGCTAGGCTACTAAAAAATATGCTTTTCCCATAATAGTTATAATCAATATA